>JANSVA010017598.1:0-36086 GCA_025504915.1 Erythroxylum reticulatum | reverse complement strand
TTCTAAGAAGAATTTCACTGAATTAGATTAAGCAGATTAGATAGTTCATATTAAGAATGATCAATGAAAGAACAAAGTAGAAATGAATCTGTAATGAATCAAAAGTGAATGTTGGAGTCATATCTCTAGTGGAAACTCAAGCATAGGAAGTAGAGTATGCTACTGAAAATGTATGTATTTTGTTTGATGTAAAGTATCCATCTACATGAGTGGATTTTGGTAGCACTATTGCTAATGTGAGGAGAACTTAGATCCACATTATATTTCAAGCGAGTATGTATAGGATATATACATTAGGTTTTGATTAATATGTTACCCACACAGGAAGTTAAGTTTGCAAATAAATTGAAATGTATGGAGAAATGAGTATGAATGAGCTAACATTATAATAAGTCAATGTGAGATATGAGGAAGTCTAAAGAATGGAGAAAATCATTCGAGAGAGGAAGTCAATTGGGAAATAGAAAATAACTTAAGACAATGTTACCTCATTGAGGAATTAGTTATTTAAGGAATTACGAGAACTACTCAGGGGCACATAGAGTTTGATAATAATTGTTTGAGCTAACAATTGCCTCGACAGTACTATGATATTGATGATCAAAGCGATCCAAGAAAATTTTGATGATATATTAAATGTATTCGAAAAGTTGAGAAAAATAGTTGAATACTTGAAGAAAAGTGTGTAAATCGTATGAGTAATGAAAGTAAAGAGAAATTTGAGGAATTATACTGATATTAATTATATCGTATGGATTTGAAGGTTTATAGCATACAATGATGTTGTATAAGAGATTTGGATAAAATCCAATGCTGCATAATAAAGTGATTTTATATGTATGGAGACAACTAAAGTCTTATGAGTTGACTATTCGATACATGATTTATAGTAGCTATAGTAGTAATTGTTTTGAAAGTTTGGAGATAGTATATATATAGGAAATCTTGTATATATATATACATTAAGGCTTGAGATAATTATTGAGGTGAGAAAATTGAAGACGAGATTGAGACAGTGGATAGAAGTACTGAAAGACTATGATTGTACAAATAAGTATGTCCTAGTAAAGTTAGTTTTGTATCTGATACAGTAATCATAAATACCAATAGTAGGGAAGCACGAATTCAGATATTGAGGTTATTAGATCTAGTGCAAAAAGGAGCATAGAATGTGGAGTTAAACTTTGGGCAAATCAAAGTGCTATTTGCTATGGAATTGAAGATCAGTTTCACTTGAAAGGATTAACCAAGCCCAAATTAAAGATTTAGAAATTGTGAATCCTATTGAGAGATTGAAAACATATTTGAATTTTAGGATCAAATAGGAAGGAGATGTAATCGATAAAGGTGGTAGAGCAAAAGAAATTGTTAGAAAAGTACAAATGGTAACGTAATTTATGCATCCTAGTAGGAATACGCCGGAACATCATTTAGTGCCTAAGAATGTAGAATCAAATGACTTAATGTTTGAACTGTCAATGGTATTAACTGTCAGAGATATGCTTAAAGCTTATATTTTGGAGTCCATAGGAACATGAGATCAATGTATAGTTCTATTTGACTTTAAGCATCACAATCATTATCTTAGTGATTTCATTATAATACTAGATGAGGAGTTAGATGATAGAAAGAGTTGTTCACCTTTGTATTTGAATGGATTAAGGCCCAAAAATTAATTGGAGGACATAATTGATTGAGAGGTTGCTGATAAGTGAAATTGATTTGTATTAGAAATTAAGTGACTTAAGAAAGATGAATGAATTAGGTGGATCAATGCCAAAGGCAAGGAATACAACAAGATAGACACAAGAGTTAAGTGTACTGACACTATAGTGATGTGAATTATTAAGTGAAAGATAAATTATCTCTGAGAGTATCACTGTGCCAACCTGTGCTCAGGTTAGGAAAAAGGATTAGCTAAGCCCAATATAAATTGGTTTGTACAAAATAACTATAAGAAGTGCTACTGATGAAAGATTTCTTAGATTCATACTGTGATATATGTGAGTAAGTTAAGAATATTGATATGATATGATATTGGTGTTATCGACATAGGAAGTGGAAAATTGTGAGTAATCTGAAATATATTGAGGAAACAATTAAGATAGTGTGATATCTGAATAAGTTATGGAAGGATTAATTTAATCTGTTAAGTAGGGTAATTTGAAAGAAATGATTTGAGTGATGAAGTTAAATGAAAAATAGTGGAGCATAAGAGGAAGCATACCCCTGCCCTTAGATCAGTCAAGTAAGAATTTCGGGGATGAAATTCTTTTAAGAGAGGGAGAAATGTTAGCCCCAATTTTTTTTCTTGATGAATAAGCATGATTTAACTAATTTTGAGGTTTGAATAGATTAATCATTTTGTAATTATTTAATTATGTCAAAGTTAGTAGGATTTATTTAAAGGGTAAGTGGAATTAAAGTGCTAAGGTTATGAAGATGTTCAAGGGTAATTTTGGTAAGACACTTAAGGTTAAAAGAACATAAGTCTATAAGGAAGGGTAAAATAGACTTTTTGGACTCATTAAGGGTAGAAATGGAAGAAGAAATGTTGTCTTATTCATTTAAAGTGAAGAAAAAATTTGAATTGGGAGAGAAGAAGAGGAAATAAGGAAGAAAGAGAAGAGAATTTCGGTGGTTGAGAGAAAAGAAGAGTTGAGTTAGGGTTTCTTCATTTCATAGCCTTCAAAAGAGATTTTGATGTTGATCAAGAAGAGAAAAAGGTAGAGGAAGAGAAGAGCTTCCATTTTAACTAAAGATCTCTTCATTTGGTGAAGAATCAAGGTAAGATCATTTTGAATTTTTTGGATTTTGTGAAGGATTTTAGTTTATGGAGTTTAGAGAATGCATGGGTTTAAGAATTCTAGAACCTATTTTAGTGATTGTGCTTTGTGGGATTTTCAATTAAAAACCCTATTGGGTGGGATTTTTGTTATTGTGTAAAAAGGATCAAAAAAGGCAAGAGGAGTAAAGGAAGAGGCATTTTGAACAAGTCTTTAAGTAAGGAAAACAAGGTGGGTTACATGTTTAGTAAATAAGCTACTAATCTTTTTCTTTGAATCAAAGAAGTTTAATGATTTCAATTGCATCATAAGTGTTGCATTTATTGCTTTTGAATGATATGAGAAATTGCAATATGTTGTTATATGAATTGTGTCATGATTTATGAAAAGACTTTGAAAGGATAACATGTTTATGAAATCATGTTTTCGAAATATCCTATGTTTATGAAATCAAGTTTCAAAAATGTGCCATTTTGGGCAATAAGTTTATAATTCATAAATTACATATTATGTGGGTATGTAGTGATCCCTTAAGTTAAGTCAAGTGCACTTTGACAAAAGGTTTCTCCCAGCTGCCCGCTAGTGTCATGGAGCTCCTTCATGGACTCCCATAAGTTCACGACTACACAAAACTATTATGTGAGATTGCGTTAGTGCGTTCTGTTCACGGTTACATAGGACCCTTAGGGGAAATGTGTAGTATGTTCTGTTTTGGATCCACCCAAACCATTCTGATGAGCTTATGTGCTTATGATATGTGAACAAGTTTGATGCATTCATGTTTTTTAGTTTGAGAAATTGACTACAAGAAGAGAAATTTGTGTTTTTATGAACTCAATGAGAATTTTCTATGACAAGTGAAACGTTTTCAAAGGTTTTATTTATTGTTCCGTTATAAACTGTTATCCACAAGCTTTCAAGCTCACCACCTTTTCCCCCATCTTTAGGTGATAGATAAGAGATCAAGTGATCAAGAGCCTAAAGGAATTTCTCCAAATTTGCTTATTTTGTATTTTGAGTTGGTTTTGAGAAAGCACAATGTGTAGTCGCATTTCAAGTTTATTTGTTCAAGAATCTTTTGTAATTTAAGATTTTGATACTGATAATGTAATGTGACTTAGAAAGCCATAAAATATTTGTAAAATCTTATCCTTGGTGTTAATGAAATATGAATGGTGATTGGATGATGTGAGTTGAAATTAGATATATATGAAGAAGTTATCAACTTGAGTTGATGATTTTGAACATGAATTGTTGATATATGTGTGTGTGTGTGTGTGTGTGTGTGGGAGTGAGTGAGAAGTTATGGAAAAGAAAGATAGGAATTATGATTGATTAGATGTAGTTGAATGTGATGAGTCTAATGGGTTGAGATTTGAGAGTTTAATGAAGCCAATTTGGTAGTTGAATGGTCATGCTCAGGAAATTCCAAGTTTGCACAATGCAAATTTCAAGTCTTCCATATAGGGGAAAATTTTATGTTCTAACTTTAGGAGAAAAATTGTATTAATCTAAGATAAATTAGATAAAGTTATCTTATTAAAAGTTGTAGCTTATCTTTCTAGCTTTCCAAGGGTATATAGTATGAAATTTTTGGACATCTGAGTCGAAAGTTATGATTTGCCTAATTAGAGATGCTCTATAGACTAAAACTTCTTCTTATGCACTATAAATTGAAACTTCTTCTTGGTACTATTCATCTTACATCTTTTGGTCCAGGTTTGACCCTCTAGATGATAGAATCTATCTTCAAAGTCTGCATGAAAGTTATGGATCTTGAAGTCCTATTTCAAACAATCTAAGAATGACCTTAATCCAATGTCTCTAGAGAAAGTTATGCCAATTGTTAGACATCTTCTATGCACTATTCATCTTCTTCGGGGTACTGCTCATCTTACATCTTCTGGTCTAATTTTGACCCTCTAGATGATAGAATCTATCTTAAAGGTCTGCATAAAAGTTATAGATTGTGAATTCCTCTTTAAAAAAAATCCAAGAATGACCTTGATCTAATATCTCTAGAGAAAGTTATGCTAATTGTTAAACATCTTCCATGCATTGTTTATAAACTTCTTCTAGGTACTATTCATCTTACATCTTCTAGTCCAATTTTAACCCTCTTAATGACGGAATCTATCTTCATGGTCTTCATGAAAATTGTAGATCTTGAAGTTCTATTTCAAAAGATATAATAATAAGCTTGATCCAATATCTATAGAGAAAGGTATGCTAATTGTTAGACATCTTCTATGCACTGTTCATAAACTTCTTCTGGGTACTGTTCATCTTACATCTTCTGGTCCAATTTTGACCCTCTAGATGATAGAATCTATCTTCAAGGTCTGCATGAAAGTTATAGATCTTGAAGTCCTCTTTTAAACCATCTAAGAATGATCTTGATCAGATATCTTTAGAGAAATTTATGCTAATTGATAAACATCTTCTATGCACTGTTCATAAACTTCTTTTAGGTGCTATTATTCTTACATTTTCTAGTCCAGTTTTGACCCTCTAGAGGGCAGAATCTATATATAAGGTCTTCATAAAATTTGTATAATTTGAAGTCTTCTTTTGAATCATGTAAGAATGAATTTGATCAGATATCTATATAGGAAGTTATGCCAATTTTTCCAAAATAGGTTTTAGACTGAAACTTCTTCTGGGTACTGTTTATCTTATATCATCTGGTCTAGTTCTAACCCTTTATATGAGACAATCTCACTTCGATATCTTCACAAAAGTTGTAGATATATAAGTCCTATTTGAAACCATACTAATATTACCTTAATTTGACATTTATGGTGAAAGTTATGCTAATTGTACCGAAACAGGTTCAATATGATTAAGGACAAAACCTTATTTGACTCCTTCAGCCATAACTTTGTTGTCTAAACTCCAAATGAGATGATTGTTGTTTCGAAATAAACTAGAGACATAGAGATACAAATGATTTGATGGAAGTGAATTTTAATTTATTCCCTAAGACTTTCAATTTCTGGAGGGAATTTGAGCACATAATATTTGCTTTGATATAAGAATATTTCAGAAATGGGGCCCGACACTTATGATATCAGAGAATGAAGATGAATTGAGGATGACTAATGAGAGTTAATTGGAATAACCATGCGTGGTAACAAGTGCAAGCACACATTTTTATGACCTTCGAGTTGGACTTCGAAATCAGGGTCCAACAACTAATACCCAGATGAATAATAAAAAACAGAAGAGACTGATTAATCAAGAACCATACCCGAAAAGAGGAAGTTGCAGAGAAGAAAGAGAGACTGAGAGTGTTAAGAAAGGGGGAGAGTAACGTTTATATACCTCTTATTCAATCCTTAAAAAAAGCTGCCTGTTTACATACCTTGTCAAAGAAGAGGGCATAACCTTCGTGAGAAAAAGGGGTGAGAGGATTGACAGAGATCCAGTGCTCCTTCATTGGTTTCAGATATAAAATATCTTAAATGTATTTTGTAAAAACTAAGCTATAAATCAGCATTATCCCTATCCAAAAATTCCACAAAACTTAACTACTTTTATCTCTAAAAGAATAAAAATTTAAACAATTCATCACCCAGCAAAGCAAAATTTGAATTTTGATTATGCACAAGTTACTTCACTTTCAGTCACACACAAACATCAGCTAATGAACTCGATTATGAAGTGAAAGAAAAGACAGAATCTTTTATCAAAACCAAATGACAATCTAGCACAAATCTGCATCTAGGAACTATAGATCAGGTAATCAAAGACAAGCCATGGATCATCAGCACAAGAACATGACTAGATCCAATCATACTTCATATAATCAAACTAAAGCCGATGGTCTTAAAGAGCCAATCTTTCACGTGAAAATCAAAGAAGAACTTCAAAACAATAAAGCCCAGTAGAGTATATACTTAGAAAAAGGTCGATGCTTGATTACCTTGTACAGAAACTGAGGACAGAGACTTCGGGTTTGAAAAGAAGACAAAGCCAAAGACTGAATAGATTCATAACCATAAATGGGAAACAATATCATTATTTATCCTGCTTCCATCAATAAAAAACCTTTCCATCAAATACACAATTCCCCTATAACTTCACGAGTAAGAGGAATAGAAGCGCATAACTTTTGAACAATTCAATGAAACTAAGATACCAATCTAACGCAAGACCAATTTTATAAAGTAATAAACACTCAGCTTCTAGCAATGCCAAACAATCATTGGAAATGATAACAAAAACCCCACTTTTTCCAATTAACAGAAGAAAAAAAAGAGTGTTCAAACCAAGATCAAGATCTTAACTTTGTAACCAAAGATAGCAGTAGAACAAAAACCTTCCATGTTTCCTAACACTAGCCCTAATGGATGCAACACTAATATCAAACACATCATAAAAAAGGCCACAACTTTCCTCTTCATTATCACCATAAACACACGCCCATAACCACACTGCCACCTAACCACACCTAACCCCTCAACCTCCTCATATCCAAACAACGACGCACCAAAACTAGCTCACCATCATAAAAAAAAACCACATCAAACCAGATTCTACATTAAATAAAAACCTACAAAATAAAAGGATCCCTTTGTCCTCTCTAAGGCAACATGATACGAGACATTAGCTAAGAAGAAAAACAATTAAAGGAAAACAAAGAAGAAAAGAAGAAATTGCCAAGAAGCGGATCGAACAAAGAAAGCCACCAAGAAATGTAGTTGTTTAACAAGTAAAACGAACAAAAAGATACTATAGGAACCAAGAAATCTAAGAGCAAATAGACATACCAGGCAGAGCCATTATTAGGACCAGTCAAAGAATCAGCAACCCTTTTGGTCCCAGATGTACCATTAGCTATGCTGAGCATAGAAGAAGAAGACGACATTGAAGAACAAGAAGAGGAGGAGGAGATCGAATAATATTTGGTGTTAACGAAAAAAGAACTTACAAGTAAAATCTACTTATGAAGTATTGTTATATCTCTTAAACTTTCATAACTCTTAGAATCACCTCAGCTCTTAATAAACCCATTTTAATCATATTAATAAGTAAAAATAAAAATCATTTTATAAGTATCAAACAATTTCTCAAAAATTTAATTTCTGTTAAGATTTAAAAGATTAAAGTAAAAATTATTTCATATAATAACAAAAGCATTAAAAGTGTTCAGTTCCCCTAGAGTAAACTTCAAAGTTCATTACCTAATACCATAAACACAGGCTACTTATGATGAAACTCTAAGCATGAACCACTCTCCCTGTTCATGTTCAATGTGTAAACGACAATATAACGTCAGTTTAAATTGAAAACTTTAGTAACTAAGTCAAATAGTAATGATGACACTAATTTTACCCCCATTCATGTCATTGTACTCTAGGATCACGTCCTACCTTTAACCTTAAGCTCTGTACAAATTTGTCATACCCTTAACATAGCCCATTAATGGATCCATGTTAAATTGGGACATAATGGCAAGGTCTAACCACTCGAATATCACCATCAAGCTAAGGCTATCATATTTATCAAAATAATATTCTCAGTAATTCTAAAATAACAAAAAATCTCATAAATAATTTTATTTTCTTGTAATTTTCTTAATTTCAACTATTTGAATATGCACTTAAAACTTGCCTAATTCTCCATGCTTCAGCTACAAGCTTTTTAACTAAAAAAATACATAATAGGGTAGTATATATTAACTAGAGAAAATAAATAAAGGAAAGGAAATCTTATATCACTATTTCTATTTGCTTAAACCCTTACCAACATCACATATTTGACATTGTACCCATCTTTATAACCATTTTTATGACAATAATATGCTATAAAATTATTCTACAATGCATTGCAATTATAATAAAAAAGGTGCCAACTATCATAAATAAGGCTCTATATATACTTAGGGTGGCCCCAATATATGATGCCCAACCAATATAATGGTATCCCATTTTGGCATCAAATATTGGTTTGCCCAATCGAATGGTATTTGTCCCATCTTAACACCAAATATAGGTCTTACTAACCTTAACATGTATACATCTAACAATATAAAACCATCGCCCTTTTAGGGCCTTAAAGCATATTAAATAACATATATCAATAACCAAAAAGGCTAACCACATTTATAAAACATCATCACTTATAGGTGTAGTTTATATTTTATTTTGATTGATGTTTTAGTATGTTTATAGGTGTTTATTAGATGGTTATTGCATGATTAAGCTTAGAATTATGTTAATGTGCTTGTTTGTTTATATTTTAAGTGTTATGTGCACTGCATGGAAAATATGAATTGGCGATGAAAAGATAACGATGGAAAACAAACCATTGCAAATTACCGATAGTTTTCATTTTACAGTCGAAAAATTTGACGGGAAAAATAATGTAGCAATAGAACAATACCGTCGGCAATTAAAGCAGGAAATGATAGAGAAATAATGAAGTTTTGAGTTTTCTGACATAATATTAGCGACGAAAAATTCTGTCGCTAAATTTTCAACCTATACGAAGTCGTCTGGTTGTGGTTGAACATTGTTAACTTAAAGAAAACGATGTCATTTGGTTTAATATCAAACGACATCATTTTGGTAACATTATAACAGAACCGATACCCTTCCTCCCCCTACCGTCGGCTCTCCTTCTTTCTTCTTCTCCTTCTTGCTGTGTCTTCTTCCTCGATGTGTTGTCATCATCAATTGGTGGTGCATTGTTGTCGGTGTTGTCGTCAGTTGGTGGTTTGTTGGAAGGTCGTGATCTTCTCCCAGCATTGTTGCATTTTCGTGGAGGTTAGGTTTCATCGTGGTTTGATTAATTGAGTAATTTTGAGTATGTTTGAGTAATTTGTTTCATATGTTTGAGTATTTTATGAATGGATAACAACATTTAAGGTTGAAATGTTAGTGTGAGAATGTTAATTTTTCAAATTTACTTATAAAGTTGGGATGATTTTTTGATGCATATTAGGTGTTTGATGAAATGCCTTTTGTTTGAAAAATTTATTAATGTGTGAAGATGAAGTTAATTTGTATCAGAGAATTAGTTAATGGGTGAGCCTACATACATCTTTAGGGGTCACTAACAATCATTGAAAAATATCATTGATGATATTTTTCTTACTTCAATAATTTTTGCTAAATGAAAGCTTGCTTTAGTTCTTGTTAATTTGTTGACTTATCTTCTTAGGCGTCTCAATTCCTTTAGAAATTTATCTTTGAATTATTTGAGTTTTCATGAATCATTGATTTAGATTGAATTTCAAAATGAAAACATGCATGACTAGTTAAGATCTTCCCTACTAAATATTGATTGTTGTTTATGATGATTGATTTTTGAAAAATGAAATATGATCCAACACATGTTATTTGAAATTGTGAGCTTTTAAGCTTATAAGCATTCAAATTTGATGCTCCATTTTGTAAATTTGAATGATTGTCACAAAGTTTAATACTTATACAACTTATTTTTTTTATGCATGTTGAGAACATATCATTGGACTAGATACTTTAAAATAATAAGGAAATTTAGGGTAACCATTTTGAATTCTTGAAAAGCCTCGCAGTTTTGATCTTCCTTAGTTAACAAATTTAAGCCTTAACCTTCTTTTTCTTGCATATCAACCACAATACAAGCTACATTTATTGCATTTGATTGATTTTCCTTATAATTCTGATTCATTAAATGATTATATGAGCATGTTTGCATGAGATCCAAAATATCATTATTGTGAAGTGATTCAAGTTGCATATGTGAATGTTCTTAGCATAATTTTGAGAGTATTTAACTTGTATTTTGAGTATTTTTATATTCTTTAGTACTTAGTGTAGTTAGTCCCTGTAAGTTCCTAATTATTCATCTAATTTACCTTTTGAAAACCACCCCTATGAGTGAAAATGACATTAGAATCTACATTTCCTATAAGTTACAACTAGCTTTTCACTATGCGTAATAAACTCTTCTTTTTCTTCTATTCTATATTATAGAAACACTTCCAACCTTTAGGAAAACTTCTTAATGTTATTTCCTTTAGCATCTTGAGACCATCCCTATAATGTTATCAAGTTTTGCATTATGTATAAAAGTATAGATCTATTAACTTTAATTACGCTTTATGCAACATTTTTATTCATTTCCTAGAAAGTTATCACTCTTTTCACAAACTTCGTATCCTTTTATTTCCAAGAAACAATATAACCATTTGTTGATAGAATATGGTCAATTGAGTTATTGGGCTCTAGCTTAGAAAGCCTTTCTTGAACTTGATTTGTTAATATCAGTATCAACGCTACTTGAACCAAGAACCGTTATCCAGATAATAACATTTTATGGTATTTACATAAAATCCAAGTTGAGGGAGATGATGATGGTGGAGGAAGAATATGCCAGAGTGTAGGGGAAGATTTTTCTATAGTGATTGTTATTATTCTTATTAATAAATAATAAGGTTTTAAAAACTATATTAGACCGATCAGTTAAACTATATATATATATATATAACAAGCATAATTGTATATGTGTATCACTAGTTAACTAATAAATTAGTCTTATATAAACTATACAGACATTTTCCTATTTCCTTATTCAATCAAAGTTCTTTATCCTCTTTACCACTAGTCTTTTATTTCAATTAGTTTGGTTTAATATTTCAACTATATTTCAATTTATTTTATGCTTTTGCTATATATTTTATTATGGAAATTAGTTTTCTTATCTCCATAGGCATCCATTTCAAACTAATTTTTATTTCCTTTGCCATCATAAATAAAAAATTTAGAAAAGAACTTGGTAAGTTTGAAATTTCTTATAATTCTTTAATTTTTGGGTAAATTGCATGATTATTAATATACATATATATGTATTTATAATAGAATTTCAGGAAATAGATTGTGTATTTAACCTTTTTGTTATATATTTTGATCTTTGCTAATTTTGTCATTTTAGGTTGTGAGATCTATTTCTTAGTTTTGCTTCATTAACCATCACATGACTTTGTTAATTGGAATCACCAATTTCTTATCATCTTTGTTTGATTATGTTTCCTCACACTATATTAGTCTTACAATGGTTTAATGAAGCTTTTAGAACTCCAAGAAAATTAATCTTCTCTCTTACTAATTGTTTAGAACTTGGCTTAATAAATTTCAACTATGAGCTTATGGTTATTGATTTAAGTTTTATTACGTGAAATTATTTGTAGAATTTGCTTACTTTGGGATACTAGTGAGTGGATGTTGATATGAGCATTGAAGAATGTGGTTATGTTTAGCTAAATTCACTATTTCTTCATAACCAAACACATTTCTAGTCTATAAATTAAGATATATTTATTATAAAGATGTTGCTTTTTAATGCATTTGATTTGATGCTAATATTTCTATTCGAAAGGTTGCAATAAGAATGGTTCTAAAACTATCAATACTCTTTCATCATGAATAACTTCCTAACAATGTTGTCATCTCATAATTGCTCCTACCTTGCTCAATATGTTTGAATTTCATGGTTCTTCACCGTTATCCCTTCTTCTAGCTTTTTAGGTCTTCTAGGCTTCTTATTGACAAAAGGAGGTTATATGAGCTACAATTTTTTAGTTTTTGCTTTAAAATTTTCACGTTTTCTAAACTGTGCTCAATACATTGTATATGGTTGTTTTAATATATCCCGCTTTCTAAACTGTAAACAATTTTGTTCTTAGTTGTAAGAACTCATTTATTGGCAGTATTTCTATTTCGAACGAGATTGAAGAGAAGCTTTAGCAGGTATTCAAATGACATTCATTTCCTTATATTTTTTACAATGTCAACAATGAATTTGCACACATTTTAATCGAATTTGTATCAGTTTCTATATTTTCATTCTAGCTCAGTCATCATCTTCTTTCACGTACTTCAGAAAAATCCTTCTACGTGTTGGTTGAGGTAAGTGAATTTGTTTTCTACTACGTTTTTTTGAACTTGGTTTAATTTGCGTATTTGTTTGCGGTTTGAAGTTTCCATTTGAACATATAACATGGATGAATTAATTTAGGTTGCACGAATCGAAACTTGTTTGTGGTATGAACTTCAGTTTATCAATGAATTAATATAAGATGGGTTTAACTTATTTTATTGTTCCAATTACCTTAATTATGTCAATCCGTTATTTCATTGATGCTCTATGAAATGATTATATTCTGTTTACTTTTCATGTGAGAATTTTGACATGGTTTTTTTCTAATTACATATGTTAAACTAATTTATTAAAATAAGTATTCATATTTTTATGAATACTTATTATATTTTGCACTAGTACATATTTAATATCCATTAAATATCAAACTTTTAACATTAATTCTCTTCTAACATATATAATTACAAGCGTAAATGTTCGATCTTTAGTTTAAAAATATTTTAGATCTCTACCTATAAACCTTAACCCATAACCCATGATGGAGCTCTCGTGATGCTTCTCAGTGAAAAATACCAGGAGCCTAGGAGTCAGAATGAGAACTTATTCTGTTGATTCACAAGTCTTATTTTAGATGTTTTGTAATCTTTGGCCAACATGAATGATACTAACCATGGATTCACCGTTTTAAATTAATAGTTTTCCAGAAATAAGTATCCGAGATAGATCTTGGATGTATAGACGATTAACACTTGATGGTTTCATTAATCTTAAATTTTTTGAGGGAGTTGAAGCTTTTATTCATTATGCATGTTCTCAACTAGCATATATGGATGGGCCAAAGGTCACATGTCCATGTAAAAAGTGCAAACATAAATGTTTCCTTCCTATTGATGAAGTTAATGAGCATTTACTGAGAAAAAGGTTTGTTTCTAATTATTTTGAGTGGATACGACATGGGGAACCATTGATTTGTAGCATCTCAAGGGATAATGAAGCATAATCGTCTACCAACACTAATGAGTTTCAAGGGGGGATTGGATTTAGAACGAATTATGTGGACGGAACTGAAAATCCATATATGTAAATGGTTTATATTGCAGTCGGTTATACCTTTGAGAAAAATAGGAAAAATCTTGAAGAAGAACCTAACCCACATATAAAATAGTTTTTTGACTTATTACAGTCAGTTGATCAAGAATTATGGCCAAATTGTAAGATAATGACTTAATTGTCTTCAATTGCTCGAATCTTGAATATAAAGTTTGAAGTGCATATTTCAGATCGTAGTTTTGATAAAATTCTTAAATTCTTAAATGGTATAATGAATTATTGCCTCTTGATCATACAATGGTTGATAGTTTTTACAATATGAAGAAACTTATTAGGGGTCTTGATTTGCCTGTTGAAATAATTATTGCAAATTAGGATGTATGTTGTATTGGGGAGATGATGTAAAATTACAAGAGTGCAAATTTTGTGGTCAAGCTAGGATCAAGCCTAGAAAGCGTTCTATGAAATAGAAATTAGCACCCTAGAAATGGATGTATTATTTCTCGCTAATTTTGAGACTTCAAAGACTATATACTTCTGATGTTACTGTATCTCACATGAGATGACATAATGAACACGAACAGGAAGATGGAATAATGACTCATCCATAGCATGAAAACATTTCAATGACACCCATCTTGAGTTTGCAGCTGAAAGTTGAAATGTTAGGCTAGAATTGTCGACGGATGGATTCCAACATTTTGGTCAATCCGACTAGTAGTATTCATCATGGTCAATCATAATTACTCCTTATAATTTGCCTCTATGGATGTGTATGAAAGACTCATAAATGTTCTTGACGGTGATTGTGCTAGGGCCTACAAATTTGAAGCGTAGAATTGATGTATTCTTACAGCCATTGATATCTGAATTACAACATCTTTGGGAATATGGTGTTCAAACATATGATGTGTGTCTGAGACAGAATTTTGTGTTGAGAGTAGCTTTGATATGGACCATTAGTTATTTTCTAGCATATGCTATGTTGTCTGGATGGAGCACAACAGGGAAAATGGCTTGTCCTTATTGTGGCAATGATTCTGATGCATTTTTTCTTCCAAATAGAGGTAAAATATGTTAGTTTGACAATCACAGAAAATTTCTTCCTGTAGATCATCCATTTAGATGTACTAAACAAAAGTTCATTAAAAATAGGATGGTAAAAACATCTCCTTATCCTTTCAAAGCTGGTGAAGAGATTTTCCATGAGGTTGAGGAATTAGGCTTACAAAAAGTAATAGAATTTGAAGCTGATGAAGTAAATACAAGCATTAGTAAAAACTTTGGTTGGAGAAAACAAAGAGTCTTTTAGGATTTTCCATATTAGAAAACTAATATAATACATCATAATCTAGATGTGATGCATATTGAGAAAATATTTTTGACAATTTGTTTAATACCATAAGGAACATTGAAGGGAGGATAAAATATAATGCAAAATCACGAGCTGATTTATAACTTTTTTGTAGAAGGAATGAGTTACATAAAGATCTTCACACCAGTAAATATCCGAAAGTATGTTACACTTTGGATAAAAAACAAAAGGAGATTTTGCGTGAATAGTTGAAATGTCTAAAGTTTCCTGATAGTTATATTCAAACTTGGTAAGGTGTGTGGACGAGGAAGTACAAATTATTTAGGATAAAAAGTCATGATTGTCATGTGTTTATGCAAGGGCTAATTCCAATTGCATTTTAGGAGTTGCTACTAATTAGGGTTTGGGAAGTAATAACAGAATTAAGTTTGTTTTTCAAAAGTTTAACACCATTTGAAATCAAGTTGGCTTAAATGGAAAAACTAAAAAGAAATTCTAGTAATTTTGTGCAAGATAGAAGGGATTTTTCCTCCAAACTTCTTTGACTGTATGGAGCATCTACCTGTGCATTTAGCACATGAGACCAAACT
Source organism: Erythroxylum reticulatum (assembly GCA_025504915.1). NCBI lineage: Eukaryota > Viridiplantae > Streptophyta > Magnoliopsida > Malpighiales > Erythroxylaceae > Erythroxylum > Erythroxylum reticulatum. The sequence goes on along the minus strand of JANSVA010017598.1, from coordinate 20,478 downwards.
AGTTAGCCCATTTTAATATCAATGGATGTATCCATTTGAGAGGTAACTAAAAAAAATTATTACAATAACCATAAAAATACGTTTTATCTACAAAATTGTAATAACCATATTCTCTAATATAGGTATTTGCATCATTTGAAGAAAAATGTCAAAAAACAAGGCTAAAGGTGAAGGTTCGATATGTAATGCTTATTTAGTGGAGGAAGCTAGTACATTTTGTGGACATTATTTTGAGTCGTATATTCACACCAGAGAAAGAAAAGTTCCTTGTAATGACGATAGGGAAGGAACAAGCGATGTTGATGGTAACTTGTCCATTTTCTCATATCTTGTACGGACATATGGACATGCGGAAAGAAGAATGTTAATAGAAGAAGAAATTGACGCTGCCCATGATTACATTTTATTGAAATGCCAAGAGGTTCGACCTTTCGTGCAGTAAGTTGAACATGATTATTTCAGTTTTCAAGTTTTGTGTTGTTCATAATTGAAAGACATAATAATGTGTTTAGATTATACGAGACATTGTTACACGAGATATTGCCGGATAAGACATAGAATGACATAAATAAAGAAGTTGGAAGACAGTTTCCTCGATGGTTCAAGAGATGTGTGAGTTTTCACTTACAAATATTCTTATAATTGAATTATAAGATTTAAGTGTTGAAATGACATTATACTCTTTAATATAATAATTTCTTTTATGTAGGCTTTAGAAAATCTAATAGAGAATAAGTTCATTTGTGATCTTGCAAAGTGACCTCTACAAACTATTAAATCATATTCGATATATTTCGTTAATGGATATAAATATCATACAGAATATCATGGTCATAGCATGACAATAATAAATAGTGGAGTTTCCATATAAGGAGAATTGATAGATTACTATGGTAAAATTATTGAAATACTTGAAGTTGAGTACCCTGCATTGCCAATAAAGTGATGTGTGATATTTAAATGTGACTGTTATGACTGACTCTAAATGTTAGAACAAAAGTGCATAGTCGATACAATCTAGTTAAAATCAACAATTGAAGAAAATTGAGACAATTTAAACTTTTTATGTTGGCAATGCAAGTGAAACAGGTGTGTTGTGTCCCTTTTTCAAGCTTACGACAAGATAAGTTAGATTGGTTAGCGGTTTGCAAAGTTAAACCTAAAGGTGTTTTTGAATCACATGGAAAAGGAGAGTAGAGAATTAAAAGTGAAGTGTTTCAGGAAGATGTTTATTTTATAAATGCACTTGTGACATATGACGATAATGAACCTTTGAACGATCCATCTAACGAATAGGTTGAAATTTTATCTGGAGAAGATGACGAGGGTCAGAGATCTGAAGAGGAGCCAGAGTTTGATTTTTATTCTTCCGAAAAAGAAGATGATTGTAATTTACAATCAAGTTATGATAGCGATTAATTTTTGTTTGTAATTGAATATTTTATTTTTCAAACCAATTATTTCTTTTTAGTATATTATGTAAAGTATTTAATTCAAATTTTTAATCAAGGAATGTCGACATGACAATTGGTTCCAGATGGTAGTAATTCATTCCGTTGGGAAGATATTTAGTATCATCTGAACAACGTCACTTTCGTTATTATATACATCTCATTTCCTTTTATGAAGCTATTATTCCTATCTCACATTTGATGGTCTATACTACATGATGTTTTAAGCTTCCTTGAATCTCAAAGATGACATGTATGCCGATAGAGGTGGAAGCGATGTCACAATGGTAGAGGATTAAGGACATCAGTTCTTGTGAAAAATTCGTCAATTCCACAAATATCGTCTGGACATTCACGTATGCATTAATATCCAGTTTTGGTTTGTTTAACAGTTTTCTAATCTGACATTATCTAAGTTCTTTACTGATTGTGTTTTAGGTAAACCGCTTTGTATTGGTAGTTCATCTAGAGAGTTATTCTTCCATACTAAATCTGGCGACTCATTCACTGTACAATCTACAAGTTTAGCTATAGGGGAAACATTGTTGCAAGAAGGTATTAAAAATCCTACACTTGAGGGAAAAAGTGTCACTGTTTCAATTAGTGTGTTTAAACATGTTAAGACCCTTCTCGAGAATCCAGACATCGGAGACTCATTTACCTTTACTGACTCTTAGGTCACATGGAATCCAATAAAATAATTATATCGTTGTGATTTATCGACTCAATACACTAGACTCAGTTTTAAAGTTGATTTATTGTTATATCTGTAAGAATTTATCAAACAACCTGCCTACTAGTTAGGGATCAACCTGCGTCCTATTGATTATGGGTTGTTATTGTTCTTGTTCTATAACTATAACAATTGTTAACCTTCTGTTTCATCATTTGTACTTGAATATAATATTTAACAAATCGCCTTATTTCTTTTTTCATATATTGTGTAAAATATTGAATTCAAATTCTTGTATTTCTAGAAAATTCAATAAACAATGAATTTCAAGTAGAAATATGGGACCAAAGAGACAACATGAGGTAATGCGGCCTAAGTTTGAACGCATGTTCAGAGGTACTTACTGTGAAGGTGGACCGTCACAGTCTACAGCTAGTACTGAATTACCTCCTTCCCCTTCAGGGCCTATAGTTGCAGATGAGGCATCACCTGCTGCTCGTCATGCTACTTTATCCCCAACTCATACATCATCCACTACCCTTTTGTAGGAAAATCTTGGTGCGTGCATCATATACATGTGATGTGGAAAGCAAAAAAAAGTTGTTCTAGGACTTTCCTAAAGTCCAAGATCTATGTGTCTATACAAAGAAATACCATAATTCTCAAACCACAACAACCAAAAGAGACTGTCTATAATGGTATCAATGCAGAGATCGAAGAATCTAACCGAATCAAACTCTTTGGTTCGGAAATAGCTAAAACAAAGAAGAGAGTGCTAACTCATACCTTTGTTCAATGGAAAGCAACGTGAAAGGAGAGGAAGAAGATGAAGCTTGGAAGAAGATGATGGAGCTTCGGAAGAACCATGAAAAATGTTCATTACTTTTTTTGTTTTTCATGATACTCCTTCTTATTACACTTTCTTCTTTTGTCTTTTATTGCTTTTGTCTCTTATCCATAAAAGACATTAAATGCAAGATTGACAAAGTCTCTCCTCCTTTCCACGTTACTCATATCCTTTATATATATATATAAATACTGAGGTAGTCTAGTCACACTAGAGTCTATCCTATTGGGTTCCAAGTATGAAAAAACATCAAAGACATGTTTTAGCAATATCGATGTCGCGATCTCATCGGGACATATCCCGATCTCATCTGGATCCATTTGGTTCTATTGCTCTCCATATAATAGATCTCTATCCAAAACTATTTTATAAATCTTCCGAGTCACTCTTATGTATGTGACCCATTAAGTTCCCAGTTATATTGGTAACTTAGATTAACACTTAATCCAAGGAAGTCATAAGCAGTGTCTAGCAACATTTTGACCCCTAATTGATCGAAAAGTAAGTGGTTTAACAAATGAACCTATGCTCACCATGAACCATCTTGTGAACCCGCTTATAGATAATTGCTGTGCAATTCGTCCTTTCACCATGCTATACCCCACTTGGTTATGAGTATGGGCAAAGTGTCAACTCTCACTAGATTGATTATGTCAAGTCTAGTCCAAGTGATATCAATTCTCGTCCTAAGACTCATTATTCTATATATCAATGAAGACATTCTTCATGACATATATACTCTGGCCAAAGATTTCCTAGTAATGACCCCGACAAGAGGTCGTGGGTATCATCTTCTGCTATCACAAAAGTGGTGAATCCTCTATTAGCTACTCAATTATCTTCGAATACCTCAAGCTGTACCCAATCACCACCCTATAAGTGACCTCTGTAAGGTAACAAGGAATGGAGTCAAAGCACAAAATCAGTATCCAAGATGTCCTTGAGTACCTCAAGTCTAAGGATACTTGCACCATTGCTATGATAAGATTATCACTGACATTAGAATAGGACATCCATATGATGATCTCATAGTAGGTCATCCAATGTACTTACTACCTCTAGTAAGCATTCGCATCTCAACTCTAAACATCCCATGTTTACAGTTTCTGAGATCCACTACTTGATCAAATCAAGGAGTTTGACGTGTGCTAGTCTATCCAGATTAACGATGTCCAATCTCATTAATCCTATAACTAGGGATAATTTAGATGCTGACATAATTGTACATGATAGGAATCTTAGTAGTATGATCACATCATAATTTCCTTCATGCTATGTCATATATCATGGACTTCATTAATTTGCTTATAGATCATTATCAATTAATAAATAATGAACACCATATTAATGAAATATGCCTTTCTTTATTACTGAAAAAAAACTCTGTACACAACTTTGTATAAAACGCGGTAAAGGCGATTACCTTTAGGGCACTACTCTAACACCTTTATCGGATGGAGGAGACGACCGCCAGCCTGGAGCTGAGGGACCTAATGGAAGAAAGTATATAATAATTGTCAATAATCTGTAAGTGAAATCACATTAAATACTATATGTTTTTAATTAAGTTATGGGTTTATCAGTATTTTCATCGTATAAAATGACTTCTTATATTAGGTTGATTCTGTTTGGATCGTGTTTCAAAAATATAACATCTAAATTTAAGGAGACAATTGATCCTGAGGGTTATAAGTGGAAGAATATCTCTCAGGCCACAAACGAATTTTACTTTCAGGAGTTTGAGGTACAAGAAATTTTTTTCTTTTTATATTGATTTGTATACATTAATTTGATAAATATTATTAAATTATAGTAGTTCAAATTTTTTATTTTTATTTCAGAAAGAATTTTTCTGGGATTCTAGTTTCAGCACGATCATACATAAAGTATGGGAGAGGTGAGTTCATACACGTTATCGCGACTTTATTGGTACAATACACAAGGCTGGTGTATAACCACCTTATATTATGAGTCGTTGGTAGGAGTATTAGATAAGTCCTGAGGCAATGTCTATCTCAGGGCGTAACTCTACCAACAGACGTGGAGGCCCGGGGGAAGAGAGTATTCCCGTACATACTGGAGGATCAATTACCCATTACGGGTATGCACAAAGACTTGTAAGTATCTAAACTTGACACTTATAATGTAAATGTTTTACTTTGCTGTATTTCAATTTAAATTGATGAGTGAATGTTGAAATGAAAGTATGTGTATTATGGATAATGATAATGGTATAAATTTCTGGTGCCATATATAGCTGTGTTGAGTTATTTTATTTGTTCAACAGGAGAGAAATATCATAAAAATAGAGGAAGCTCTGTCGAAATTTTTATAAAATCTAGTTCACTCTAACATTTTAGGTTAAATATGCAGGAAGTCTATGGGCGTGAGGCCTACACCTACTTAGGTGTTTTTGCACACTCACACGAAGAAGCATGATGGTATGACATTCGTCAACAACCGATGTAAAGAACTGAATATATGTGAAATTAATGTTTTATTATTATTTCTTAATAATTATCACTTACTAATGTAAACATTGCTTCCCAATAGGACCAAATACAAGAAACCATTCAGCGACAGTCTCAGCAAGAACAACTTGTTGATGAGAGTCAGACGTATCTTGATGTTGTGGTTGGTAGAGAACATCGTGGAAGTATCTTCGGGCTAGGTTCATTTGTGAACACGTGTTATTCGCAATCCTCCACGTCCAGTACAACATCATATACTAGACAATCGCAAACCAATCAAGTCATTCGACTTCAGACAATAATAGACACGTTGATAGACTACATAGCTCAACTAAGACAAGAGATGGATGAGTTGAAGGCGAGGGGTAGTAGCACCTCAGAGCACTGGTGGTCACCAGGACATCAAGATTCTTGTAGTCATTTGCTATAAAGACTTTTGATGTACAATGTAATATTTTTACTATCAATTAAGATAATTTTAACTTTATATCATCAATCTTTGATGTACAATGTAATATTTTTACTATCAATTAAGATAATTTTAACTTTATATCATCAATCAACTTTCTGTTTAAATAAATTAAATATATAAACAAATAAAATTATTATGCACAGATAATTCATAACTATTGAAATTATGCATTTATCATAAGATCATGAAATAAAATTTTATGACGGGATATTTTTAAAAAACTTTCTTACTTTTATTTACCAACGGAATATACAAAACCGTCACAAAAAAGCATTATATTTATCAATGAATACCTTAAACGATCGGTAAATTATATGATATTTACCGACCGTTCTTCTTCTTTCGTCGATAATATTGAAACCTTTCCGATTATCTGAGCTACGGTTTACTGACCAATTTTCTTTTTCTATCGACAAATATACCGATGAAAAAAACAGTTCGTCAATAAAATTTACCGACGGTTATGTTTGTCCGTCGGTGTAATTTACCGACGGAAGGACACATAAAAAGTCCATCGTTAAATTTACCCACGGTCGTATTAACGACGCCGTTATCCGTCATTTTATTCCGTCAGTAATAATAATTTCTGACAGAATAAATGCGTTTACTATCAGTTTTTTCCATTGGTAAACAACAAATTTCTTGTAGTGTTAATGTTAAACTCATCTTAACTCTCTTCTAGAGCTTCTTCTCATCATGAATTGGTAAAAAGTCATCTTCATAATCTTAAGAATCATTGTTTAACATCTTTTTTAAATTTGGTTTTATAACTTCATCAATCATAATATCTTGGCTCACTTAGATCTTCTTTATTGTAAGATTGAAGACTCTATAAGTCTTTCTTATGTTGCTATATCATAGAAATATACCAAATTCACTCTAATTATCCAGCTTTCTCTTTTTGACCTTTAGAATATAAAGATAACATAAACATCCAAACACTTTTAGATTTTAAACATAAGGTAATTTACCAAACCATCTCTAATTCGGTGTTCTACCTTATAATACCTTGGTGGCTAATATGTTTAGCAAATAACTTATACTGAGTATTGTAGATAATGATTTGAAAAGTATTATTAATTACTTTAAAGGTTGATCCTATTAAAAACTTAAGTTATTTTTATTAATGTTTTTATAAAAAATTGTTATAGCGTAATGTTTTCTTACATTCATATAAGACAAAAGAGAGTAAGTGACCAACTAACTATTTTCTATTTCATTGTTTATTTGATTAATATAAAGGATAAAATGAAAATAAGAAAAATAAAATGTAAAAATATGAATAAGACTTAGAAAATGGAGATACAAGTAAAAGAAAAATATATAGTTACTGTTATAGGAGGATTAAATTATCGTAAGTTACAAACGTTATAATTAACCTCATAAAAAACATGTTTGCAAAATTGTTAATCATGCACACGACTTAAGGCATGATAAGACGCATGATTCATTTGAAATAACATATATTAGAATATGAGAAATAATCAAACCATGTTAAATGTTGAGATAAAAAAAGATTACATGAGTGTTAAACACAAACATGTTTGGAAACACGTATTTATTTAAAATTTCAATAAGAGTACACAAAATGTTAGAATCTATATTCTTCATCAAACTTACAAAAAGCAACATCCAAATGGACTTAAAGGGGTGAATGATTTTTATACATCAACTGCAACACTCCTTCTTAATGTACTTCATAAAAATACCAAGTCTACATCTAATATTGTTTAATTTGTCCCTTAGGAAAGCTTTAGTTATGATATTAGTCACTTGCTTATCAGAAGAACAATGTTTAAGCTTTACTTCTCACTTCTTTAGTTGCTTCTCTTGTATAATGAAACTTGACTTTAACATGCTTTGCTTTCTGATATTGAATGAGATCGTTTACGGTGGCTATAACACACTTGTTATCAATGTAAAGAGAAGTAACTTCCTTTTATTTAATTCAAGATCATCAAATGATTTTCTCAGCCATATATAGTGATTTAAAGCATTAACAATTCTAGTTTACTCTAGTCCAGCTGAGGATTAAGCAATAATTTCTTACTTTTATGAATGATGAACACCTTATTATAAAAAAAAGACATAGAAAAAAGTGCTCATAGGATCATAAATAGAACCAACCCAATCATTATCAATATTCCCCACCAATTTGGTGTTCTCTTCCTTTGTGAAGATTAATCCAAAATTTGTTATTCCCCTTTTATAGCTTAGGACTTTTTCTATTGCCCCGCGCTAAACTTTACTTATTTTTTGCATAAATTTTGACAATAATTTGGTTGCAATTTGGTCTTGAAACTATCAAATACAAAAACTGTCAATCAAAATTTTATTCAATATTGCATTAACCTTTGATAGTTTTAAACTCAAAATAAGAGGACATGTTGTACTTCTTAAGAATACATTACATTTGTTGATTGACCAATAAAAATAAAATATTTACATTATTCAGTCTCTATACCTAAAATGTAACACACTTTTCTAAACATACACTTTATCATTTTTAGAGATTTACAAATCATCAATATACAAGGATACAATTAATTTAATTAATTTGTTATCAGTATCTTTATTGTCACTTCATTGAAGCCCTTAGTTAACAAGATAATAATCAATCTTATTGTACTAAGCTCTAGGGGTTGGTTTTAAGCCATCAACAACTTTATAATGTATATACGCTATCTGCTATACTAATTTCAGTGAAGCCCTTAAGTTTCTCAATGTATATAATTTTCTTAAAGATGTTATTCAAGAACGCTAACTTAGCATCAAGATCATACAATTTTTACTCATGTTTAACAATCAATACAATAAAAATATAACGGTTTCATGCCTTACTACTTAGGACAAAGTTTTAAATAAGTTAATTTTATATTGTTAGAGATAACCTTTACAACTAACCTTGTCTTAAGCTTTTTAATTGATCTATCAAGATTAATATTAGTTTTATAGACTCATTTGACTTCAAGAACCTTTTGATTAGATATTCTTTCCATTAAAGACAATGTTTCATTCTTATTTATCATAGAAATTTCCTCTTCCATAAATGTAACCCATCAATTTTTGGTTGTTGCCTTCTTTAATATAGTTAGTTCAACATCTACTAAGTATGGTTATTTAAATTTCAGTAAGGGTTCTTATTACCTTAATTGAAATCTCATGTCAAGTTTATCTTGACCCTTATCTAGATCTTCTTCATCTTTATAAAGTGGTAAAGAGTCACCTTTATAATCTTAAGTATCACCATTCAACGACTTTTGTTGATTTGACTTTGATTTATCAATTACAATATCTTGGCTCATTTGAATATTCTTTAGTGTAACATTGAAGACTGTAAGTTTTGCTTGTGCTAATATACCCTAAGAGCATTCCAAGTTTATTATTATTATCAACCTTTCTTTTTTTGACCTTTGGAATATGAAGGTAACATTAACTGTAAAAAACTTTCAACATAAAATAATTTATTAAACTATCTAATATGGTGTTCTACCTTTGAGTGTTTAAGTGGGCAACATATACAACCAATATATTAAGGTATTTACTCCTTCAATCAAAAACTTCTCAAGTATTACTTTTTCAACTATTATGCTCCTTTGTCACTTTTACGATGATTTTAATATTATTATCTATTACTCCATTTTGTTAAGGAGTATATAAGGTTATCAATTTGTGAGTGATTTCTTCTCTAGAATAATAAGCTTTAAACTCCTCGGAGACATATTATGAAATATTATCAGACCTTAATTACTGAAGTTAAAGGCTTATTTCTTTTTCTAGTCTTGCTTTCACTTTTTTGAATTTAATAAGCACTTTAGCCTTTATTTCAACAATACAATCCAACTATATCTGCTATAATAACATATAGTAATATGAAGAATCTACTCCTATTTAGTGAAACCTCAATCATAGGTTAACATACATCAGAGTGAAGCAGTTCCGACCTTTCCTTAGCTCTCCAAGAGCTTTGTAAAAGAAAATCTTGTTTGCTTGCTAAGCTGATATAATTGACTAATTTCTTAAGTTTTAATCACTTTGGAAAGATCTTGCATAACATCATTGTCATTAATAATTTTTAATGCATCAAAACTAACAAGTCCCATCATGTTGTGTCATATTACTAATTTATTAACATAGGAAAATTAGGCAACATATATGGAAGTATTATCTTCAAAAGACTTTTCTTAACATTTTTATCAATAAAAAAAATTGCTCTTTATGCAAATTCTCATCAATTTAAGCTCCTTTAGTATCAATTATCATACGTTCACCATTAGCAAAGTTCATTCATATTCTTTATTAATCAATTGACCAAAACTCAATATATTTTGATCAAGGTTGGGAACTAGAAGTACATCAATTATTAACTTTAAACCTTTTAAAGTATGCACAGGTACTGATCTTCTTCTTTGCACTTTCAAGAGTACACCATTGTCATATCTTCCTTTTCTTGGAAGATTTTATTAATGACCTTAAAATGACACTTATTGTTATAAGTCATATGACATATGCACTTAAAATAAACAAGCTATGAATAGTTGATAATGCAAGCAATTAAGGAAACAATTGTAAAAAGAGTTTCTTCAACTTCTTGATCATCTTTCTCTATTACCTTTGCTTATTGTTTTATCTCTTTTCCACTGCTCTTACCTACCTTTTCACTATGCCTTATTTGATTGCAAACCATGCACTTCACATTGGGACTAAACTAATAGTAGTTAGGAGGTGCAATGGATATAATGTGAAACTTGCCTTCTTTTTGCCCTCTAGCCTAACCTCCTTTCTTTCTTTAATTAATCTTCTTTTCGTCCTTCTTGTTTCCTTCGCTCTTACAAATGTCAGCATAGTTATGCCTTAAATTTACCTTGAGGCTCCTTCAAAATGCTCTTCTTGTCTTAGCACTTTTTTTTAACTCTTAAGCTTGAAGAGAGCTTATCAGTTCCATCAAATTAAACTGAATCGTATCTTTAAACTTCTTTAAGGATAAAACCTTAGTCTTAAACTTCTTAAAAAATGTTGACAACGACTTTGCCAACAATTCTCTTATCTTTCAAGACTTCTCCAAGCAACTATTTACTACTTTTGTAAGTCTTTCACCATATTATTTAATAGTTAAGAATCACTTATTCTTAATAACTTAAATTCTCTCCACAAATTTAGAACTTAACTCCTCTTTGATCTTGTCTTAAACCTCCTTACCAGTCTTTAATGATTCTAATAAAAAATGCTTCTAAAAATGAAGCATGTATAGTTGTCAAGGCTTTCTACATCTTAACTTTGCTTTTGTTGTTATTCTTGAGTTAATTTATTATTGGATTGTGGGAAGCTGAGGTGCAACAACCTCTGTCTCAACTATATTTCATAAATTAAGGCTCTCAAAATGCACCTTCATCTTGATAGCCTATACTACATAATTTTCTCCGTTAAACAATAGAGATGTTAATGTATAGAAGCTAACTAAAGCCATTTTAGCAATATAAATATGAAGGGTTTTAGTTTTCTATGAAGAAGGAAGGAGCATTTTCACTTGTTTTTACTTGGACAAGCGTTTAAGATCTTTTAAAGATCTGATACTATGTCGAATTTTTCGTAGTATCGTAACATTTTTCTTACTAACACTCACCCAAGTTATAATAGGATAAGTGATCAACAAGTTATTTTCCATTTCAATTCTTATCTGGTTAAATACAAAAGATAATGTGAAAAACAAATGAAATAGCATGTTAAGATCTTTAAAAGACTAAAAAAACTTGGATATAAGTAAAAGAAAAGGATCTAGCCACCATCATGAGATAATTAGGATGTCACAAGGTTCTATTACTCTCCCTCTTCAACTCTTTAGTAGAAAACTCAAGCCTTTTTCCGGCCAACCGATTGAATTTGAACAAGCAGAAGTGGGGTTTGGGTGTTGACCAATACGTGCTTGTGAATAGATGAATGATGGCAAACCATTGGAAAAGTAAGTATAAAATGTCAAGATATAAAATGAAGGTTACATGATTTGTGACAAGCATATCTCATACCGTGTTTGGCTTTTATGACTTTTAAAATAGGCATGTTTGTACTTATGTATTGATCTGAAATTTGAACAACAATATACATATTATAATATAACCGTGTTAGAGCCCATATTCTTCATTAAACTTACACAAAACAACATTCAAATGAACTTAAAAGTTTAACAACTTTTATGTTTAAAAGGAATGCATCAACTCCAACAATTTCTATTATTAGAGAAAGCAAATTGGTAAATCTACTAAGAAAGTATTAATCATGAAATAATTTTTTGACATGAATTACACCCGTTGGTTTGATCATTCTTTAATAGAGAGTCATTGTGCTTTGAATTTTTTTTAAAAACCATTTATTGTTACATAGTTTGGAGTTCTGAACTAATATCTAATGTTGATTTCATTCTATTGCGCTCTTGATACCTTTCTCTTTGGCCTTTTCTTTTGGTAACATCTATTTGTTTTGATGAGTTATTTAAGATATCAAATGCTGGTGTTTGGTGGGTGATAACTTGTTAATTAGATATAATATAAGTGATTAGTATGAGCTTTCGTTAACTGGATCCTTAAATTTTTTTCAAATATCTCTTCAACGTTTCCAAGTAAATGAGGATTGTTTATTGAAATAATTCTTTCAATTCATATTATGAATCATTTACTTTATAGTTTCTTCACCGTCTTTACCACGTGAAGCAATTTGTTTTTTTACTTAATTTTACCTTATTTTTCAGATAAGAAACATGACAATTATTCTGGTGTATAGGAAGAGGAAAACCAATTGGCTTTGCTCAGCAGCTTTAGCACATATGGAAGAGAAAAGCTGGCATGAAATGCGTGTCTATGAAGTCGAAAGTACATAGTAAGATTTCCATTATGCACGAGATGAAATACTAAGATTTCCATTATGCACGAAAACTTTCATCTCAACCCCATTGACTGAGAATTTTGTGTATGTCTTGGTGAATTTAAGATGTTTCATGTTTTAGAGGACCTTTTGCTTTGTACCACTGTTTCCATATTCGGAGCAAGCGTGGGAAATGAGAAGAGGATGTTTAATTTCCGTACAATTGAATATTTCGCAAGGGGATAACAATTAAGAAAGCCTCTTTTTTTTAGATCTGATATTGAACCTAAAACGTCCAATTACACAATTATTAGCAAATAAACAAAAAAGCACACATAGATTATGGAGAAGACTTAAACAAGAATATATAGGCTCTGTTTGACAATCAGCTGATTGCATTGACTGTTAGTTGATAGCTGATTCTATCAGCTGATTTGATCAACTGGTTGTATTAGCTGTTTGTCATTTAATATTTGGTAAAATTAGATATTTAGTATTAGCAGTTTATGTATAAAATGACTTATGAGGATATGATTTTAAAAAAATTATAAGGGTATAAATATTATATATCTTAATATTTTGTTGAATATTCTTATAGGAATTTAGATTTTAGATATTTAATTCTACAAAAATTAAGTTTATAATTCTAATAAAAAACATCGAACATATAATAATAATAATAATAATAATAATAATAATAATAATAATAATAATAACAACAACAACAACAACAATAATAATAAAAATAATAATTCAACGTCAAATTTTCTATTAATATGAATAATGTAGCAAGATACATCATATTATTATTTATATATATAATATTATGAATTTTATTATTTAATAAATTAAAAATAACTTATAAGGACGTGGTTTAAAAAATTTATATGGTTTAATTTTACAAAACTTAAAAATTTGACAATAATAAAAATAAAATTTTACACAAAATTTTCAAATCTGTCCACTAAACAAGTTTTATAGCCGTTTGACTTTTCAAACAAATAATGACAACCAATGGTTGTCTACCAAACGAGCACATAAACTCTTGAAGTTGAAGTCTTTGGTTTTCTCCGGGCCTTTTGCTGGATATTAAAGCTACAAGCAGACTTCTTTTTAGAGTAAGATGATGTACAAAAATTTATGACATCAAATTGATGTGTATGAATTTCGATCCATGTATCGAGCCTATTTTTTGTTGGTTATGATTTGTTATTAATATAGTGCTAAGTTATGTCTGAATTCAAAATTAAATTTAATTAAGTTTGATTTTGATAAAATTTAATTTAACCCATTAATTTTGAATGAACTTAATCTAAAATTGTTTCATTTGTCATAACTTATAAACTTTAAAATAATTTATCAAATTTAACATTTATTAAATAAGACTTAATTGGTTGAATAAGTATTTTCTAATTTATCATATTTATTCAAACTGGTTAAACCTAGACTGTAAGTGTTAACATCAAAATCGAAACCGATTGCTAAGTTATAGTTCCAAAGCACCAACTTCAAACTTAAGTTACTCTGTTCTTCTTCTCTCTCGGGTTGGTGCTACCTTAGCTAGACTTGCTTGTTGAAACGTAAATGATGGTCACAACTTGATTGCTTCGTTGCTTTGGATGAGCAAAGCTTCTTTTCAAATTTTGGGAGGGAAGTTAGAAAGTGGAACATGGGTTGTCACTTGTTACTCTACTGACCCATATTTTTCTAAGTGTCTAATTAGCCTATTATGTTCTTATCGGATAATATAACTTAATCGTGATATGTATTTGGATTGCTAACATTATGAAGTGTACAAGTACAAGTGACATGAACTCGAAAGCCTTGTTGAAGTCGATCTCCGCCAGTGAGAACTTGCCAATCATATGCTTCCTCCTCAAGTTTGGGAGGTTTGAGGGTGCTTTCATTTTGCGTAAAATGCACCTGTTCCATTTCCACATTCTCTACGCCTCTCTTTCTTTTATTTTCTTTCACTTTGATCCTTTGCCCAACACTGAATTTCATGTGCTACACTCCCCACTATGGCTTATTTTCATTACTACTGTATTTTGTTGTTCTTTAAGTCAAAGAAATGGACAGATACACGAGCAAAAATGAACTATGGATAAAGATATGAGACAGTATGTATATCTGAAATGTTGAGCCGTGCAAGTCACTGTCCATTATTAATTAACAATTCCTACAAAGATCTTCTCTTTATCTTTTCAAGTGATATGTTCCATTTTGTAACCTTTCTCTTTCTGCCGACTAGCCTATGGCTCAATATTTGACCGAGAGGCCATGCTTAATATGTAAAATTATTTAAGCCAACCCAACAAAAATGGGATTCGATCCGTACTTTTGGTTTGATTAGATTATCTTATACGGACATTCTGCTCTGAACATGAAATGTGTGACCATCCATTCACTATCAACCAAATACCCCACCATTGGCATTATTACTGGCTACCATAAGATTCCAATTACTTTTTCTTTATGTATTTTTTGCTTTCTTTCTGGCCTTCTGAATTGGTAGGAACTTCACGTGTGATTTATTGCTCAGAAAGTGGGAATGCATATATAATGGTGACCTTTATCTGGGATTCAGTGTGGTTATAAATTGCTTCTGCAAATAGGTTCAACAGTAAACCCAGTAATATTAATTAAAGCAGATGGATTAACTTCATTAATCCTCAACCTAGAGCCTATTACAGGTGAAGATTTAGACGTTTAACTAACTGGATTTTAGTGGGCATCACCTGATAATATAATCTCATTACCAATTTGCCAGGCATTAAGGTAGCGTCTTAATGAGATTAAGCAGTTTTAGCATCTATTGGCATGTCCAACTTGTCTACTCAAATTGGAAAGAAATTTCCTTGATCAATTAAATCTCAGTCTATACAGTACGCATGCACGTCTGGCATTGAACAAACGCGGATGTTAAAAGGCCACTGTTAATTTACCCCTAATCAACTCCAATTGGCAAGTCATTTCGAGTGAGGGAGACCTATAATTATGATCAACCCTTTTTATCATCTCTACCCTGTTAATTAGGTGCATGACCTACTAGCTCGCAGCCTCATTTGTCCAAATCTTCGCATGTGGAATGTATAGAAACCATTTGACATAACAAGTAAACGTGACGAAGGTCATACTCGATTATATGTTTAGAACTTTTCAAAAGAGGAAGTACAGACATTAAAGAGAGAATATTATATAAATCTTATTTAATACTTGAGAAAATGTAAAATATGATTATTTAGATGGTAGAGAATACTGAATACTAACCTTTATGAAAATTCTAAATTAATAATAAAAGTATGAAAATACCCTTAGATAAGAGAGAAAATGGTAAAAAGGACAAAACAGTCACTCCAAGAAATTCATAGTTTACCGACAAAACAAAGCGTCAGTAAACAACACATTTCCGTCGGTAAAATAAATTACCAACGGAAATGAACAGTGGACGAATTCATCGGTAAAACGTCCATAGTTAAAGTTACCGACGAACTATATTCCGTTGGTAAATATGCCGACGGAAGAGTAAAGGACACAACTGTCGGTAAAATTTATTAACGGGAGACTTTCCGTCGGTAACCCGTAGTTAATGTAATTGAAGTGATATCATATTTACAGACGGAATATAAAATACCGTCAGTAAATTTTATCGACAGAATTTTATATTCCGTCGTTAACTAATATTCAAATTTACCGACGGAACTAGGATTTTTGTCGATAAAATATGTAGATTTGTCCGAAGGTATTTTATATTTTGTCGGTAATAAGTAGTAAGAAATTTAAATAATTGATAACTCTTAAGATTATAAATTTATCACAAGATCATAAAATTGGAAATTTTAAAATAAATGTATAATTTTAAGAGCTATTAATTATTTGTGCATAATAAATTAATTTGTATATTTTTATAATTTGTTGAATTCCGAAAATTAATTAATGATATAAAGTTAATATTATTTTAATTGATAATAAAAATATTATAGTGTACATAACTTATGTTTGTAATTGAAAACAAATGACTAGGACAAGCTAATGTCGTAGTGATTGCTGGTGCTCTAAGCTGCTAAGCCTGCCCTTCAACTGTTCCATCTCCTGTCTCAGTTGAGCCATCTGCTCCATCTCCTCTCTCATCTTAGCTATTTACTCCATCCGTTGATTCACATTAGCCATCTGCTCTTCTTTCATGTGAGCTATCTGCTCCATCAATGTTTGCACTATGGCCCGAAGCTCGGTGACTTCATTATTGTGTGTTGGCCTAGCAGACGCTGTTGTACTAGACATGGAAGATTGTGAATAACATGTGTTCACATATGAACCTAGCCCGAATATCCTTCCACGACGGTCTTTACCACCCACAAGATCAAGATACGTCTGAGTGTCATCTACAGGTTTTCCTCCTAAGACTGTAGCTGAATGGTTTGTTGTATTTGATCCTATTACGAAGCAATGTTAACATTAGTAAGGGATTATTATTAAGAAATTATAATAATATATTAATTTCATATACATTCGGTTCTCTACATCGGCTGTTGATGAACGTCACACCGTCATGATTCTTCGTGTGAGTGTGCAAAAACAGCTGAATAGATGTAGGCCTGATGCCCAATGATTTTTCCTACATGTATAACCTAAATTGTTAGATATGAACTATAATTTATAAAAATTTCGGAAGAATTTTCTCTATTTTTATGATATTTGCCCCCTGTTGAATAAGGAAAATAACTCAACGCAGCCATATATGGTACCAGACATTTATATCATTATCATTATCAATAATACAGCAAAGCAAAATAATTACAAAATAAATGTCAAGTTGAGATACTTACAAGTCGTTAGCGAAGTTACGCCCTGAGATGAACATTCCCTCAGGTGATGCCCAATACTCCTGCCAACAACTCCAAATTTCCTTCGAAATATAACGCGGTTGTGCACCAGCCTTGTGTATCGCACCAATAAAGTTGCGATAATATGTATGAGCTCACTTCTCCTATACTTTATACATGCTGGCCTCGAAATAAGAATCTCAGAAAAATTCTTTCTGAAATAAGAAGACAAAATTATACTACTATATATAATATAATAATATTTATGTAATTAGTGTACATAAATCAATATAAAAAGAAAATAAATATATATTGTATCTCAAACTCCTGAAAGTAAAATTGCTTTGTAGCCTCAGATATTTTCTTCCACACATAACCCTCAGGATCAATCCTTTGCTTAAATGTGGAAGTCATATTTCTATATCTCAGTCCAGACAGAACCAACCTAATATAAGAAGTAATTTGATACTGGCAAAAAACTAATAAACTTAAAACTTAATCAAAAGCAAATAGTAATTAATGTGATTTCACTTACTGTTCATTGACAACTGTTACATACTTTCTTCCATCAGGTCCCTCAACTCTAGGGTGGCGGATCTCTCCTCCATCTGATAAAGAGGTATTGGATGAGATATGAGTTAGGGAAGGGGATGGTGTAGCATGAGGAGCAGTAGGTGATGTGTCAACTGTAACTGTCGGGCTTAGAGGGGGAGCAAGTAAGTCAGTGCGAGCTATAGACGAAGACGATCCACCTTCACAGTAAGTTGCTCCGAACATGCCTCTAAACCTCGGCTGCATAACCTCACGCAGTCTCTTTGGTCCTATATTGTTACCTGAAATTTAATGTTTATCGAATTTTCTACAAATATAATAATTTGAATTCAATATTTTATATAATATAAGAAGAAGGAAATAAGGCAATAGAGTTGAAGGTTAACAAATTTTTAACAACAACAAATCAACTTTAACAATCATATAATTATGCATTGTTTAACAAATTCTTACAGATACAACAATAAATCAACTTTAAAGGCTAGTCTAATAATGTATTGTATCAATAAATAACAATGATATAAGTATTTTGTTTGATTCCATGTGACATGGGAGTCGGTAAAGAAAAATGAGTCCCTAATATCTGAATCTCGAGAAAGATCCTGGCATGTTCAAATGCACCAATGGAAACAGTGAAACTTCTTCCACTAGGTGTAGGCTTTTGAGCACCTTCTTGCAATAGCGTTTTCGCTATAGCTATATTTATAGAGGAAATAGTGAATGAGTCGCCACTCTTAGTATGAAATAATAATTATATTGGTATTAGAACATGTAAGGAACATAAAATAGGTATGCACATGTTACCTTACTTGCTAAACTTTATGTTTCATCTTAATAATATAATTTATTATTTATTTTTCCAAAAAATGCTTTTCTTGTATTAATTTTCATAATAAATAATAAATATGTTTTATAAAATAAGATATTTAAGGATTTATCACGTGTCAAATCTAGGTGAAAACAACTTTAGATGTAGGATAAATCAAATTACAAGAATGTTAAAAGATATTTATTTATTTAATAATTAGTACCTTAAAGCAGTACATGAATTACATAATTGATAGCAAAATGGTTAAATTTGTTCTTTCAATAACAAGATAAAAATATTTAATAATTCTTTACAACCTTTATCTTTCTTTTAATCTTAAGATGTAAGAGGAACATGTTCTACATTTAGCTAGCCCTAAATGCATATAAAATTATAAAAGCTACTGCCTCAAAATAAGGATATGGAGGAATGCTAAAACAACTTATGCATAATAAAGAATAAATAGTATAATTCACTTTTAAAAATTGGAGTCCCACTAAAGGTAATTATTCTACCATTGAGGAAGAAATTATTTCTATTTTATTATTAATAAATTTCATAGTAATTTATTTTAAAAAATATTACTTTTACATATTGATTGCAAATTTTAAAAATAAGTTTTTACAAAAAAATAATCAAATCATTGTATAAAAATAGATTTATGCCAAGTGTTATGCTATCTTAAATATTTTTTTATGTTGATGTTGAATTTATTAAAGATGAAGCAAACTATATTCTTGATTTCTTAACTTAAGATTTTTTGCAATTAAAGACAATGATCCCGAGAGGAACTTGAACTTAACAAATCCCTTCTAAAGACGAGCCTAAAGCACCACTACTTGCCTAATTGGTAAACTCTTGGAGTGATGTCTTAAAAGAAGAACAAATTGTTTCGTTCTTTTCTGAAGCCTAAGGTAAAGCCTCCTCATCTTCATCCTATAAAGTCAATATTCATAGAATTAATTGAAACCTATAGGTGGTTATATTTGATTTGCACTAGATCAAAGAGAACATGAGCAAAAAGAGAGTAATGGGAACAATACCTAGACCGTAAACTAAGTCAAAGTCATTATACCCTTCCAATTTGAACCAAAATAAATTGTTGTCAACTTAACATGTCTTGCTAGATTAGTACTTTTTAGCTCCAAATAAGGTATGCATGATGAAATAGAGAAGTGCCAAGATAAGCACTTGTAATAACGTATAAAAAGACACATAGTATAACTAAAAGGCTTTTATGAATAAGTAATTTGGAAGAGAACAAAATAAGGTCATTTAGTGCTTTTTAACTAAATTTGGAAACTATTAGTAGACATGACATCAACTTCAAAGACACAATTCCAATATTTGAATTGAATGCAAGTGAAGACAAGTTAGAATCCAACATATGGCAAAATTTTTTGTTTCATAATGTCATTTTGCTCATAGTTGTATAGACAAGCAATATGATGAATTATTCTAAAAAGATAGGAATTATTTCTTTTAAGGAAAATATATTTGTAATTTACAACTTGAATGATATTATC
>JANSVA010017550.1:0-15239 GCA_025504915.1 Erythroxylum reticulatum | reverse complement strand
AGTGATTTTTATATTGATGTATGATTATTATGATGCCATGTGAAGTATTGTAGTAATTTTTCGTAGCTCACCCTTATTGTAGGATATGTATCGGAATGACCTACGGGCGTCCCGACGTATACCCTGCGGTAAGGGGGCGCTACATAATGAACGCATTAAAATCATCTTTTCTTAATACCCAAATTAATAAACACAAGATAATATAATCAATTTCTTAAGAGAGAAATAAACAAAAAATACATGGAGAAATACATTTAACCAGGTTGTCAGTGTCGATGTCGCCTCCGAACCGGTGTCAAAAAGCTACCCCTCTATGGGTCTCTCACGGTTGAGAGCTTTACCCCTCATCTTCATTAGAACCAAAAGCTCCCCAAGAAAATGACTTCAGCCTCCACTGAATGGCCCTTTATTAAAGAACAACTCTCTAGAAAAAGCCTCTCCTTTTTTCTTAAAACCCACGCATCCTAAATGTAAGACCCCATGTTATGGGTTAGAAAAATTAAGGAATTTCAGTGCACTGTATGCTTTACATAATTGAATATTCGCTGATATATACATATGAATTTTGACACATTCAAATAAATTGTGCATGCATTCATTGACATTTTTCGGGTAAAATGGATTTATAAATACGATTAAATTGTGGAAATTTTATTCCGAGACTATTGGAATTATTTCAAATTTTTTGGGAATTTTAGAAAATTTTCTAAAAATTTTGGAGTATTTTAGATTAGAAAAAAAGACAAATGGCATTATTCAAGGTGGCAGTCCTATATGCTTGACAAGTGGTACACATACATGGTAACACATGGCAAGGTGTTAGTAACATGTGTAAGTATGTGGTTTTGAAGCGCAAATCATTAGAGCTTTGTTGTTCTTCAGATTTGTTAGTGTTCTTTGGAAATCACTGAACCCTCATCACTGAAATACAGGTCTTGATTCTTACATTAGTGTTATTCTCTGCATGCAAACATTTCAACATAGTTAGTGTTTGTTTTTGCCTATTCTTGTTGTTTTCTTCCGCTATCCACCGAAACCCTGCTCTTCACTGTTATAGCTAGAATATTTTTTGAAGAATCAAGTAAGTAAAGTCTTAAGTTTCTAAATTCCATGAATGAGTTTGATGATGTGTTAGTGTTGAAAATAAATACATGCATGAGTTATGTAAGTTGATTAGTTTTGGTGACAGTGATGAGAAAGATGAGTTGATCTTATTGAGCAGTGAAAGTGTAACAATAGTTGCATGTGATTTAAAAAGGGAAACTTAGTGAAACCATAGTAGAGATGTGGAGTGGAACCGTACAGTTATAGCTCTTGTTTTGAATTGTAAGTTGATAATGTTACAACTTTAACAGTAGAGAGAGAAAGTCGAAAATGGTAAAATATATGTATGTATCAGTTTTTAGTGTCTGAATATAAGCTTGATTTTTTGATTTGTGTTCTGAATGAGTTTAGATGGTATAGAAGTGAAATATAATGGTAAACGAAAGTATATAAGTTAGTGATGAAGGATTAAGGAGAAGAGAGGAAGAAGATGGTGAAAATGCAAAAAAGTCTAAAAGAGTTGCATAAATAGTACTCTATTTTGATGATTGGGTTTAATTTGCAATTTTGATTTTTTTATGTATTGTAGAACTGAAATGGAAGTAGAGGAATTGGTTGAAGTGATATATATGTTTATTGAATAGGATGAAAGTGAGAAAATTTAGGAAAAGAATGAAAGAAGAAGAAGAAATTTGGTTTTGAAGCACGATCATGACTTTGCTAAAGGGGTTAGCAGGTTGCAATCGTGCTTCTGCATAATCACGACATTGCTCGTCCATCTGGAATGTCGCAGTCATGCAGGTGCATGATCACGACTTCCATGTTTTTTTAAAGAAGGTTGTTTTCTGAACATCCTATGATCTTTTTGTTATAACTCCTTCACCCGATGTCTAAATGACTTCATTCTTAAACCAATAGACTTATAAGACATTGATATTTATCTCCAATAAAAAAAATTAGAACCATATGAAATGAATTTATTGAATAAAATAAGATGAAATTGTGACTGCACTAAAGTGTGATAACTAGGATGATGTTTCTGAACATACTTCGATATTTTGCTTATATCTTGATCTGTAAATTTCCAAATGAGTTGATTATTAGTTATCATTAAACTAGATACATAAGGATACAATTTTTCTTAGAGGTCAAATTGTAATTCTTGTTTTAAGAATTCAAACATCAGTGCTGAAGTTGAGTTAAGAATTCTATTGTAGTTTCAGAACAATCTGAAGTCTTTTAAGTAAAACTTTTAGTATATTGAACCAAATTGTATGATCTAGGAATCAGTGGAAGCTTAAGAAAATGGGGGAAAATTGTATAGAAGGAAGTGTTACTTAAATATTCCAATTTATTGATCTAAATGATCATCCAAAGTAGACCCGAATGTTTGTTTTGAGGAAAAATCTAAAATAGGGAATGAGTGTATGAATTCTGGAACTTTTGGAATACAATTGATGTGTACTTTAGTTTATTACAGAGATATACCTAGGAATATGTCATTGAATATGCATGTTACATAATGAAATTATATAAATGCTTATTTAGTTACATGAACATTTTCGTAATAGGAAATTGTTTGTTTGTTTATAGAAAAGCAAGTAGAGCGACGATCTTCAGATATTGCCAGAACTTCAAGACATTAAGCAAAAGGGAGTAAATATCAGTAATGTTTAGGACACTCACATTTTATTTTGTTCTATTTAGTACTGAATTGGATTAGGTTTTATGCTGATTGTGTTCTGAACCTCGGGACAATGAAGGTTTGAAATGTTTGATGCATGTAAATATGATTGACTAATTATTATGTGCATGAAAAGAACTTGTTTGGTTTTGTAACTGTCAAGTCCTAATCGTGGGTAAAAAGACATGCCTAGAAGGGTCTACGGCTTCTTCTCTAATATTTTGGTGTCGAGACTTCGGTCTCCTTCTGTGACACTTTAGTGTTGAGACTTCGATCTCCTTCTGTGACACTTTGGTGTCGAGACTTTGGTCTCCCTCTGTGACACTTCGGTGTTGAGACTTCGGTTTCCTTCTGTGCCACTTTGGTGTTGAGGCTTTGGCCTCCCTCTGTGGAACTTCGATGTCAAGACATTGGTCTCCCTCTGTATAAGTACTATTACCCACTTTTATTCATGGATTAATAGTCTAACTCGTTTTGTATTTGATCTCTGATAAGTTTTGATAAGAAACAGACCGTATTTTTTGATCTAATGGGTTAACACCCTATTTTGAAAATCTGTTATGTTCTCCTATTGAAATGTCTTACTTTAGCATGCGAAGTGTTTTCATTAATAAATCATATTCTGCTCTAAATTTTAGTATGTTGAGATGCTTTTGAATAACATGATTCATTACCTGTTGTGGTTAAACATAGTTTAGTTATTACTCACTAAGCTATATGCTTAGTACAATGAATTTGCCCTGTCTAGGTTCAGAGAGAAGGACGTAAGGACTGGGACAAATTAACCACAATGACCAAAGAAGTCTGAGTTTTTGTTTTGACAAAAATGTATTTTTGAGTTTTTTTAATTTTTGACTTATATCTAGGATTTCTATGAAGGTTTGTAATAACCATAATACAGGCTAGTTTCTAAACTTATGATATGTAATATATGTTTGCTTCAGTTATTGAAAATTTATGTAATGAATGTTTAGTGTGTTTTGAAATGCTTCCGCATCAATTTATTGTTTGTTTCTGTTTGTGAGTCCGATGTGGCACTCCCATATCCTCCCAGGGGGTATCGGGGTGCAAAATTAAACCCTCGTTCTAATGCCTACCTATTATATCTTACTATTGTGTGATTTGGTCTCATACCCAACATCTGCATTTAGGTCTTACTCCCAATGTTTGCGCACCGTCATTTCCTGCTCCTTGCTTCCCAATTGCTATGTCCTTTCTATTGTAGCGTTTCACTCCTGCCTCTATTGCGTTTTGCTCTTCTTTTCTTCCCCTACTGCATTACATTTTGCTCCTAGTTGCTCCTTCCTTCTATGTCACATTTTGGCCTTGGCGTGCTTCCTATCTATTGCGTTGTTAATTGTTGCATTTTGTTCTGCATAAAATACACGTTAGTTGCATGAAACGCCCAATGTCTACTACTGTTAGCTCCATATGATGCTGCATTTTCTTCATCTGGAATTGTCGTTTTGCTCTTTTTCTAGCTACTTTTGGGCTGTCTTCTTTTGGGATGAATTTGATTTCTTCTTGCTCTAATTTTATTCTTATTACTCTGTGAAGAATAGTGAATATTAATCTTTAAAAAATGGCCTAAATATCAAGCTTTTGACTCATTTTAACTTGTTTTGCTTCTGAATTATGCCTAAAATCACTTATAAGTCAAAGTGACTATCTTAACCAATTTCATGTTATTAATCACCAAAATTTTATGGAATAATTATACAATCAATTAAGCACATATCAACATGACAATACAACTAATGTTGTGGCGGAGTTTGTACACATACATGGGATGAATAG
This sequence comes from Erythroxylum reticulatum, assembly GCA_025504915.1. Classification (NCBI taxonomy): domain Eukaryota; kingdom Viridiplantae; phylum Streptophyta; class Magnoliopsida; order Malpighiales; family Erythroxylaceae; genus Erythroxylum; species Erythroxylum reticulatum. The sequence goes on along the minus strand of JANSVA010017550.1, from coordinate 10,714 downwards.
TTTAAAAACATAAAAATAAAGGTGAGCTAAACGAGCTCAGTAAGTGTAATCAATTTATAAGAAAATTGAACTTTTCATAATAACATAACTGCGATATTTCATACAATCATAAAGCTCGCGGTAAAGCATTTGCCATAACAATTTATTCGTGCGTCATCAAATTTGGTAGTATCATAACATTTTGTAAAACACAATTTTAATTTTTCTAAAATACTATTCCAAAATGCTTTTCAACATTAAACTCATAAAGATACAAGTTTCCATTTTATATTTTCCTTAAACAACAAATAGTGGTGGTAATAAGTTTTCTAAAAACTTTTGTACTGGAAATAAGCCAACCACCAGAATTGTTACTATACGGTACCCCTCAAATCACTTTTAACATAAATAGTGGTGACATTACTATTTTCATGACTTTCCTTACTCAACATAACCTACCACTAGTTTCTTTACCAAACGATACACTAGGTATAAAGTCTCAGAGCTAGTTCTGCATCGCTTACCTGCGACTAGTTAACCATTATTTAAGGAGTTGGTTCTGCATCGTTTACCCGTAATATGTTAATCGCTATAGACTGGTGGTTACAGAGCTGGTTCTGTACCGCTTACCCGTAACAAGTCACAGAGGTGGTTCTACATCGCTTACCAATGACTAGTTAACTACTATTTATAGAGTTGGTTCTACATCGCTTACCCATAATAGGTTAACTGTTATAAATATATCGGTACAATAACATGTATAAAGCCTAATGGTGTACCATTGGCAAGAGCAATTATTACATTTATGACTCATCTTATATTTTAAATCAAGTATGGGAGGCTTCATAATCATTGAATGTATAATTTCAATGTAATTTCCAATCATACAAAATTTAAATTTGATGTTAAAATTCATATGTTGCCAAAGCATACACTTATGCTAGCAATATTCACTTATAAAATATCAGTCGTATAAAACTCATGTTCGATATTCACTTCGTGATCAAATACAAATCATATTTATAAAATCAATTTAAAATACAGTCACATGTCATCAATTCTTTTGCAAAGAATTTAGTCATATAAACACAATTAACATATACTCACATGACATCAATTCTTTTGCAAAGAATTTAGTCATATCAAACAATTAAAATATACTCACTGTTTTGCAAAATTATCACTAAGCAAACTCATGCCTCTCTTTTAGCTACACAAAGTTCATTTCTATTAGTCTTTTATTTCCACATTTGTAAATAAGAAATTAAAACTATAGTTCAGTTTAACCAAATTCAAGACTATTATTTAACTGTTAACAGGTACGCTAATTGTATTTCTGCTTACTTTCGTAAGCTAACCTATTGGTCTCCATTTCGAAATATAAATTCAAAAGTAACTTAAATATAATATTTTACCTATTCTAACTTACTAATTTCTTCAAAACACATTCTCGCCCAATTTAATTGACCATATCACAATCATACATAATGAGTCACAGTTATGACCCATGTTTAGAATGCATACCTCCACTTGGTCCGCAATTTTTACATATAAAAAGTTCAAATTAGGTTTTAAAGTCTTCTATACATTTGTTACCTTATGTCTCTAGTTTCCATAACATCAAAAATCGTGCCATTTAAACTTCTAAATCATGAAATATGTACCAAATATCACAAGTTGATTCAACACAGGGACAGTATCAGGTTACCATAATCAATCTCAATTTTCAATATCATTAAACTCGAATTAGTTCTAGGTCTCTTCTAGATATTTTTATTAATATGTTTTAGGTTTCATCTCCAATTAAAATTTTTCAATTTAGAGTTCCGTAGGCCGATGTATGGTCAAAACAATAGGGCTGGTGCAAGTGAATGAAGAGCTAATGACAAAATTTCACTAAACTTAACTCTTTCTCTTGTCATATTCAACCCTTAAATGCTTCCAAACTTATTATCTACTCCATGGCAAGTCAAAAATAATAATTTGTCTTACAGGAATCTATCCCACTCAAAAGCCCCAAGACTAGAAATTTAGGTTAGGAAAACTTACTAATTATCTTCCAATCTCTTGGGTATTTGATGAATACCTCCACTTTATCAAGATCTCCCCAATTTATGCTCCAAAACCATGAAAAATGGTAGCTTCACTCTTCTTCTCCCTCCTTGTCTGAATGTCCTTTCTTATCTCTTCTTTTCTCCCCTTTGTTGGGTCTCTCACATTTATGTTGAAACAATTAAGCAAATTATCTTACTTTGGCCCTTTTATACCCTTTAGTCCATTAAACATGTTACTCTCCAATTGGTTCTTTTAATGACTCATTGATACACTCATCTCTTGTAAAAAGACCAAATTACCCTTAATAATATGTAAAAAGAAGAAATTTCCCTTTATTGAATTTAATTCATTAACTAATTGGATTAAATTTCAAAAATATTATATAACCATCTTACAATCAAATTGACCATGAAATACTCTAATTAGGGTCAATATTAATTGATTGGATGCTTTTAAAACAATTCAAATGGGTTTAAAATCATTAATACCCCTTATTTTCCAAAAAAGGGTATTTTAACCTAAACTTTTGGAGCTACCAAAATTCAACCGATTGGGCTTATTTTCAATCCAATTCAGTATCATTAAATTCTAATACCTATTCTGGGTATTTTTCCAATTTCCATGGTTGGGTCCCCAAAATCACTATTTAAGTGAAAATATTATTCACCTAGATTTACTATTCATCGATAAATACTATTCACTGAAATCATTCAGATTCCATTCAAAAGTGTCACCTAAATCTTAAGAACATTTAAGGGCTTTTAAAGCTTGTTTGGACCCATTTTGTAGATTTTTGTAGTTTTCCTAAATTTTTTGAGAAATTTTTGGTCGAGTCCAGAACCCTCTCTGGTCTATCTGTGATCTCGTTTATAATCTCAATAATATATTTAAACGCTTAAATTATTGTAGTACATCATCAACAGAGCATACTTTATAAAATACACGTATAACGCATTACAAAGTACAATTATCAAACTAGGATATTGAATCATAGGTGGTAACTTTATTGGTTTTTTTAAAGTTTTACGCTAAAACTACTCAACTTGAACTTGATTCATTATATTTGAAAAAGTTGCCAAGAATTTAAAATTTGAATATCACTCACTCATATAATCTTTGGTCTTGCATTTCTTATGGTTAACTGCACCGCATGTATAGTAATAAGAAATTCCTGAAACATCCTAAGACCTGTAAATGCTACTTCTATTTTTGAGATTAACTATATAGATAACTCCATTGTATTGAAATTCATAGTTTTCATTGCCATTCCAAGTGGCAGGACAATAGAATTCATAATGCTCATTTATTGCAAGCTTCGTCCTAACCCTTCATCCTAAGTCACAATACCACTTCTAAGTCATTTATCTATTTACTTACAACCTCTTCGTGACATAAGTTCTAATTTCTTAAAATATATAAATATTTTCCTTACCTCTATCTCCTAAAATCTTACCATTGAGTGACTCATATGTATAATTTTCAACAATCTTACATTTGACTTAATTTTTCAATATATATATATATATATATATCTTACCATTGAGTGACTCGCATGTATAATTTTCAACAATCTTACATTTGACTTTATATATATATATATATATATATATGTTCATTGGTACACTTAGTAATATCATAAAATAACTTTTAGTAGTCTTAACCCCTTATGCACTTTTTCTCCATTTAGAATATATGTCTTCTAAAAAATATATATTACACATTAAAAAGAAGCTCCTTAGAAGCTTGTAATTATCCCTAATTAATAATGTAAAATATTTTTTTGTTACTGTTATATTAAATTATGAAACAGCTAAATAGACAAAATATGTATATATAATCAGATTGCTAACCTTTTTGTTTATAACGATAAACTAACTATTATAATATTTAAAGCACAAAAAAATTTAACAAATATTATAAACTAAGACTTTACTATAATATTTTAGAGTCAGCTAATGCCCAATGAAAAGGAAACATTTGATTATTGCATTCCTACTAACAATAGTTAGTAAAACTCTCTCCAAAGGTTCTTGTTAAGATATGTGCTAAGTTATCTTATTAATTAATTTTGTATTTGTAATTGGACAAAGTTGGACATCTTTGGAATTTTACTATTCTAAGTTATTTATCTTCTGTGGGATTCTTATATGAAGATTAAAATCCTATTAAGGGTAGGATTTGATTAGAATCAAATTACCATATCTTAAATAATATAAGATGTAGCTGTTTAGTGATTTTTGGACTCTTATTTGATACATTATTTTAGGGATAATGACTATCTAAGGTAATTGAAATTTTGTAGATTCTATTGACTACTTTGCAACTGTATTCTTGCTATGTTTTACGTGATTTTTGGGGTCATATTGTTTTTGTTATTGGGTTGAAAAATGACAAGCTTATTATAACTTGACAACTGGAATTTTTGGGGTATCTTGGATTTTTTTGTAGCTGATTTCATGGGGATATCATCCACATTTGGCAGCTGCATTTTCCCATGTGTTGTGCAATTTTTTGGGTTGTCTTTGTTATTTATTTTGTGTCAAAAATCTTTAGTAGTTTTTGTGTATTTTGTAGCTCCATTTTTTGTAATGTTTCGGTAAAAGAACATTTATTTTGTTGGTGATTTTTTTGTTTTTGTGCGTGGGATGTTCTAGTGATTATATCTAAGGTCTATGTCAACTTTCTTAGTAGACAACTTCCTAATCTTTCATTGACAGAGCCACTTTGTTAAGCGAGTTGTTTTCTTATCTAAAGTGTTTTATTTATGTCCTTTGTTGGACCCTTAATTTTTTTAAATTATTATTGATTTATTTGTTTAATTATTTATTTATGATTTGTTTGATCATCTAGTTTTTTTGATTATTTTCAACATTTAGTCATTATTTTAGTGAGCATAAGTAGAAAGTGAAAATTAGAAATTAGAATGAAGTGTTAAAATTAAATTAGAGTATAATTAAGGTGTTAGATTAATGGCCTAAGGTAAGTAGTCTTTAGATTAATTGAAGAAGGGTAAAATTGGAAGAGCAACATAGAAGAGGGGTATTTTTGAAAGATTAGAATGGAATGTAGTCTTGAATTTAGAAGAAGAAGAGAGAAGTGTCGTGAGAAGCAAAGGAGAGAAAAGAAAAATGTAGAGAAGAGAAGAGAAGAACGAAAATCGTGGGAAGCATGGAAGGAAGAAGAAAGAAGAAGAAAAAGAAGAGGAAATCAACTTGTTAGAGGTAAGTCTTCATCCTTATTCTTGCTAGGTTCAAAAAGGGATTAAATAGAGACTAGGGTTTATGTTGGGAATGAAGGTAGAAAGAAGAGAAAGATGAAACCATCTTGATTTTGGATTCTAAGCTAGGGTTTTGGTTTTTCTAGCTTAGATGAATTATAGGTAGGTTAGGTCTGAGTTCAATTTTAGCAATTTAATTTATGAAGTTTATGAATTTACATGTGAATATGGATTGAACGATAAAATTTGTTTATGTTAGGAAACTAAGAACACCCTACCCAAGAGCAAGAGGAAAGGCAAGCTTGACTTGGATTTTTGCAAGCCAATTAGGTAGGTAATGTATTTATAGTTATTGTGTGATTGGGCAAATTCTTGCCTATGTGTGTGTATATGCAAATTGCTTGAATTTGAACTGCTGTGAAAGTTTGAAAATGCATGATGATTATGACTATATTATACCTCGAAAAGGGTTATGACATTTTGTATAAATGAAAAGAAGAAAAAGTATAAGAAGCATGAGAGTATGAATTTGTGATTGATTGAATGAGCATAAATTTGCTTGTGATTGGGCAAGAGAGGAACCCATTTCATTAGTTACGTGCACTTTGACCTACAACCTTCTCATGGCTGCTCGCTTGAGGTATATGAGATCCTAAGAATCAGACTCGTTTTGTTCACAGTGTAAACTTTGGTTTCTATGTTTCGTTCCACGGAACTCTCGAGTCATTTGTTGTGCATTTCATCATTGATTTGCTGACCATGATGCATAATTGAGTGTTATGCTTTGATAGATAACTACATGATATGTTCTAGGCGATGACATTTTGTTAACTATGATTTGTTAGTTTGAATTGTTGAGTATTGAATTGCTAGATATACATGTAAATATGCTTGAATGTGTAGTTTGTAACCGATGACTATAAATATATTAACCACTGAGCTGTTGATTGAACCCAAGTTTCTTATATCAATTGGTGAAAATTTCATGGTTTTTATTACACTTCTTGGTTCTTATTTTCGGATTTTATGCTTAATTTAACTCTTGAGTGCTTGCCTTTAATTTATGTAGTTTGAGGGTAAATTTGTCACAAAAATTAGTAATTGTACTAAATTAATTTTCTAGAACAATTGATACTGTAAACTACTATTTTTTATTATAGGAGATTCAAGAAATAGAGCCAAGTAGTGAAGGCCAAAGACGACAAGTCAACACGGCAAACTCGGAAGATTTATTGAAGAGACCTTTCAGGAAAAGTTCATTATGGCGAAGGCTAAAGTTGACTTTATAAAATCTTTCGGGAAAAGTTCACTGTGGCGATGCATCTCCTCATCGCGTTAAAACCTTCAAATTGGCACAAACCCTACCATTTTCGGAAAACTAATAGATTATACAACCCGATCCATCAACCCGTTTAGTGAAAAAGACCTATTTTAGGCTATGTAACAAACAGGGAATGGAGCCGACACTTCATACACACTTGATAGACACTTCACACACACTCTCCATCATCTCTCTTTCATCTTCATCTACGCACTCTCTTCATCATCTTCTCTCTTCACACCATTTTTCTTCCATTTTTCCACCGTTAGTTGCTACCATAGGTATCTCCAGTGGGTTCTCTGTTGTGAAGTCTCTTGGAGTTATACGTGGCTAGACACTTCGATCCATTTGAAGATGTAGCAATGATTTCAGTTCAACGGGCTTAAAAGGGGAGTAGCTTAATCCATGTTTAGCTATGATTTATGAACTCCTAGTTTTATGATTTGTAATTAGTGGTTGAACATTCTTGATTAGAGTTTAATCAAGTGTTGGATATTCATTATGTTTTTGGGATTTGTTGATGTAGCAGTTTGATCTTAAATATATGAAGTCTCATATATTTCTATTTGTGATCTTGTTGAATCTCTTTTATCTTGCATAATTGTGTTTGATATTGAGTTGATTTGAGATCCCAAATGGCTTATTGCATTTGATTTGAGATCCCAAATGACTTGTTGCATTGACTTACCCACTACACACACTAAGGGCATTTAATAAGGTCTTAATACATGGAGTTCATTGATTAAGACCTTGGACTTAAAGAGTTCTTTAAGGTTTACCCATTTGAAACTTAGTGATTCCCACTCCTATTCAAAATTGATTTCGAAATATGATAGCCAAAGCTCATTTTCAAAAGGATATTATCATCAATTGATCATTGTCTTTATCAGCCTATTTTTACGTTCCCAAAAATCTAAAAATACTTTTTGACACATTTTTCTTATAATTCCTTTTAATTCAGTTAAGATTTCCAAGGACAAAAACCCCCTTCCTTACCAATTTAGCTTGCATTTAATGACATATAGGTTAGCTTAGGTCCGTTCATTTAGGTTCTAATTAAGTGAGACAACCTGAGATTGTAACCTATATTGTAATCCTTGGATTATATTTTTGATTTGACCACCAAGGGTAAGTACTAAGGCTCAGATCCAAATGACGCCGTTACCGGGGAATTAAGCAATTGGTTCTCTAGGTTAGCTTTTGTCATTTTCGCTGCTAAGTGAGGTTAGGAACCTTTACTTGAATTGCATTCTAGATAGTTTAGTTTCATACTTGTCAATAGTATAGGATTTCATTTTCTTTACTTAGCATAAAATTTTGAAAACACAAACAAATAGGATACTGAACTTTTTGCATTTTTTTATACTTAGCATTTTTGCACCCACATAATTTTGAACATCTCTTTGATTGCTTTTTGATACGTACACATTTTACTTGCATAATTTACTCTCACATATAGTTTCATACACCTACACACTTGCATCCATCACATCTCGCCTTTTTGATTGAATTTGTGTGCTTGTAAGTAATTTTGTTACATTTTATTTTCATTTGAATTGTTCCTGTGCATGCCTTGGAGAGCTAAACTTCTACCTTTCTATCATGAAATTGAGAGACGTTTGAGAAAGATTAGAAAGGATAGGATAGAAAAAGAGAGAAGTCAGGTAGTTGTCGAAGAAGAGTTTAGTTAGCCAAGTAGTGAGAGCGAATCGATAGAAGGAGTGATCATGGCTGAAAACCTAGCCTTTCTGCAAAACCCTAACCTTAAGGCTAATAAACCTTGGAATGGTAATAATGGAGGTAATGGGGAGCAGGACTGAGTTGGTGAAAATAACAGAAATCAAAGAAGAAGGATCATTAGGGAAGCAACTACCTCTGATGTGAACTATAACCCATTTACTACCGCTTGTCCTAATTTTGATGTGAATTTGGAACTTAAAGGATTGCTTATTAACTCTCTTCCTAAATTTCATGACTTGACAGGAGAAGTTCCCTACATCCATTTGCAATCTTTGTCATTGATTTGTCAAAGTATGAAACCTGTGGGAGCTTCACTCGATCAAGTATTATGGAAGGTTTTTCACCTATCCTTAGAGGGAAAAGCTGGGGAGTGGTATATGAGCCTCCCAAGACATGTGAAGAATGCCTATTATAGTTGGGCCAATCTGCGAAAGGCATTCCTAGAGAAATATTTTTTGGCCTCCAAAACGTTGTCAATGAGGAAAGAGATCTATTCAACACGTCAAGATTACGACGAGTCACTCTATGACTATTGGAATCGCTTCCAAGACTTGTTATCCAGATGCCCCCACCATCAGATACCTGATGAGCAGCTAGTGCAGTATTTTTATGATAGATTGAAAGGTCAAGATAAAGGTATAATGGATGTGGCATCGGGAGGTTCCTTGATTGACCTTACAACTTTGGAGGCATGGGATTTGATCAAGAAGATGGCTTTGAATCATCAACAGTATAATGTTAAAGATACCAGAGGAGTGCATGAGTTGGGAGCTTTGACAACCCAATCTAGGAGAGTGGAGAATCTGGAGTATAAAGTTGACTCTTTGGAGAGTAAAGTGACCTCACAGTTGTCCTTCATCACTGCAGAACTGAAAAACATGAGTGCACATCGCCCAACACCTTCTATGGATCTTATTGCACCTAGTTGTGATACTTGTAGGTTAGTAATACACATATCCAGTGTCTGCCCTAGTCGATATGAAGAGGTATCTACTGTCTATCAGGGTCAGCCCAATAAAAAATGGGATCCCTATTTAAACACCTATAATGAGGAATGGAAAGTAAACCCCAGGCTCAGTTGGAGGAATGAGGAAGGAAGAGGACCAAACGGATTTCATCAACGTGGAGGAGCTGGTACGTCTACAAACTAGTTCCACAACCAACAACAAGCTCTGACTGTTCCACCAAAGGAGGACACTAACTAACTTCTGCACAATATGATGGTGCTGATTAAGGAGGAAAGGACTTCAAACAACAACCAATTTAATGCAATAGCCTCTCTCATTCAACAAGATTCTTCTAAAATTGCTACTCAGTTTAATGATCTAGAAAAGAGAATGGAACAATAGGAGACAAAAGCTGAGAATATCAATTTCTATGTCACCCAATTATCTAACAACATGAGTGAGAATCAAGCGAGAAGTAGTGGAGCTATCCCCTCCAATACCATTATAAACCCTAAAAGCTTGAATGCCATAACCCTCTGAAGTGGGAAATAAGTGAGGTTTAGGAATCAAGATGAGGGAAAAGGTGAAGAGGAGATTGAGAGCAGAAAATTTCCTTCAACAACGAAGAGAGTTAAGAAGTCCAAAAGTTTCAAGGTGAAAGAACTTTTGACTGAAAAGGAGTCAAAACAATTGAAGAGAAATGAAGCAAATTTAGAAACCAACCAGGAATCAAGCAAGCAAGGAGCCCAAGAAGAAAACGACAAGGAGATAAGCCTGAAAGACCTTCCTTTTCCTAATTCATATATGTTTAGCAAAAGGATGACTGATTGTAAACATGAGAAAGATGTCATTGAATTGTTTGGGAAAGTAGAAGTCAACATCCCTTTGCTTGATCTAGTAAAAAGGGTTCCTACATAGGCTAAATATCTTAAGGACTCGTGCACCAACAAAAGAAAGTTTAGACTTAATGAAACAGTACAAGTTAGCTCAAATATGTCCGCTCTGTTCAAACCCCAAATACCAGTAAAATGCTAAGACCTTTCACCATTCTGTGCACAATAGGAAAAGTTACCATAGGAGGGGCCTTGCTAAATCTAGGGGCGGCCATTAATGTGATGCCTAAGTTTGTCTATACATCATTAGGAGTCAAAAATCTAAAGCCTACATCTGTAGTGTTACAATTGGCTGATACGTCTCTTAGGCATACAGTGGGCATCATAGAGGACATTTTGGTCCAGGTAAAGGGTTTGGTCTTTCCAGCTGATTTCTATGTACTTGACATGTCTTTTGAAGTTGTGTAGGACACTACCTTGATTCTCGGTAGACCCTTCTTAAGGACTGCTAGTACTATGATTAGCATGAAAGAAGATATAATCACCATGGAGGTAGGAGACAAATAAGTGAGCTTTAATATGCACAAAGCCATGAAACATCCCAATGAGGATTATTAGCTTT
>JANSVA010017517.1:0-15241 GCA_025504915.1 Erythroxylum reticulatum | reverse complement strand
TAAATAATAAAAAAAAACCATTTTTTACCATGTGAATAAATAATACAATTTTGATTTAGAAAACTATAGTGTACAATCAAATCATAAACAATTAATAGATTCATTATATATATGTATATACATAAAATTTAAAAAATTTAAAAAATTAAACACTAATTAATTTATTATCTTATATTATATATATATATATATAATACATGCAATAGTATTCGAAATTTGGGCAGGCTTGGCCAACTTTGATCGGTTGTCCTAGGCCTAGAACGAAGAGATGAACATTGTAGAATGTAGATGTAATCATAGCAACCGAGACTCTTGGCTCCAAGAAACCTAAAAGCCTAACCAGAATACGAAATTGGAACTAGGGCAAGCGACAACAAGGTAGGAGCTGGTTATGTATGCATGTCGAATATTTATTGTTTTGTTGTGATGATTAATGGCAACGTATGTGAATTGGTGGGTAGCGTTTTGAGTTTGTTCTTGTGGAATAGTGACAACCTTAATGTTTTCTTTTTTCCCCTTTTAATTTCACTTCTCTAACTATTAAAACCTTTCAAGTTGGTCTTTGAATTTCACTAATCTCGTTCAACTTATACCTACTTAACGAAAAAATCTTATGTCACGTTCAAGATGGATACACACGGCATTCACAACGTTTTAGAGGGTAACTAAAACCTAGTTTTGATTCATTGGTTTTGAAGGAACAAACTATGATAGTAGACAAAACTAGGGTTTACTAAATTTATTTTTGTTCTTCAACTCTTGAGAAGTTTGAATTCTAGTTTTCTTTGTGGCTGGGAATGCTCTCAAATCAAGTTTAAGGTAAACCTAGATTCACGTGTTTGTGTGATATTTGGTTCAAGAGTTTGATTGAAAGTTGTGTTAGTAATTTGATGTTGATGATGCTTTGATACCTTGGTAGGGTTTAACCTTTCAAGTTCCAACTCGAATTTTAAAGTTCCAACTCGAATATTAGGAATTATGTGACCTAGCCAGCTATTAGCTACAATTCGATTGGTGGGAGTATCTTGATATGATATATGAGGATAGGAAAAGACTCCATACAAACCCAAAATCTGCATAAATCAATCTTTTCATACAATATATGTAAGGTGAGGCGATGGAGAGAATCTGCTCGTGATTGAGTACATGGTGAGACATGAATGATACAGTGCAAAAGTATTGGAAGTAACTAATCGAGGAAGTACTTACAGTGTCGAAGAGGGACATCGAAACAAGCGAAAGTGAAGTGTCAAAGTGTGTTTAGCTGTCAGTAGGTATGCAATGTACGTGCCCCTCCAAAAGACTTCTCACGGGAGGACTTCCTACTCCTCCATCTTCCGTCTTTTCTTCCGCCGTCATCCATTTTGTCTCCTCTTCATCCATCATGTCATGATGTATTTCGTGTAGTCTTCCTTCAAATTTTGAAACTTTGAGTAAATATTATTATCAATTCAATTTGTTGTAATTACGATTCTTATAGAAAGATTATAAGCATGCTCATATAGGTTTAATCTCAATTTCAAGGAATTATTAAGATATATATATATATATATATATATGCATTATGTTTAACGAATAAATTAAATATTTTTAAAAATAAAGTATTAAATTAAAAAAAATTTAAAAATTATTTTAAAGATTTTCTGAATTTACTAAATAAAAAAAGATATCAAAAGACACAAATTAGAGAAGTCTAATATTGAAGTAAATACACATAAATAGTCCAACAAAAAGTTGTATCAATTTTCTGTGAAGACGAGGAACTCATGCAGGAAACGAACAAATTAAACAAATAATGGAGTCTTGTAGGTTCGAGAGGTCCGTCCTACTCTATAAGATCGCATGAAACATGCGGTGAAAACGAAAGCGAAACCTATCAGGAAAAGGGTTAGCTGAAAATTTTGATTCAGAAGCATTCATGGCTTCCAGGAAGCAGAAGAAGGCTTCTCTACACGAGAAGTTTCAGTCTCTTCGTGCTGCTACACACTCTACTGCTGTACATATATATAAGCCAAACTCTTCCATCTTTTATCGTTTCGAAGATTTCTGTTTCTAGTTTTGTTGCTGTTTCCTGAACGATCAAGAATCTTGCAAACTGAATCCTGAAAATTTCTTATTCCATCCAGAAGCTAGTCCTTAACTTATGATTTTGATGGCAGGTAAATAGAACCTCAATCATAGTCGATGCATCAAAGTATATAGAAGAGTTGAAGGGAAAACTAGATTCACTTGACCAAGAAATCGGAACTTCAGAAGCTCAAAGTTCGGAAAGTCAATTACCTATGGTACATTCGATTCTGTTTCTTATTCTTTTCCTTAACCTTCAAATTTCTCAAAACTATTCAAGTTCTTGTTCTTATACATTTCAGCAGGTTACAGTTGAAACCCTAGAAAAAGGTTTCCTTATCAACGTGTTCTCACAACAAAACTGTCCTGGATTGCTGGTATCGATATTGGAAGCCTTTGACGAACTGGGACTAGCAGTGCTTGATGCTCGAGTTTCATGTGCAGATAATTTCCAACTCGAAGCAGTTGGAGGAGAAGTAAGAAACTGCATTCTTTTTTCCATAATTTTCTTTGAATCACTCACAAGTTATGGAGTTTTGGTCATTAATTATCATCCGATTTAGAGAACTTAATACAATTAGTTCATCACGTAATGGATTGGATTTGAACAAAACTGGTGCTCTGGATGTTGCAGAACGAAGGCCAGCAGGTTGATAGTATAGATGCTCAAGTGGTGAAACAGGCAGTGGTTCAAGCTATAAATAAGTGGCGATTGAATAACTAGCAGGAATAGCAAGAGCAAAATCCTTTGCTCGATCCTTGTCTTTTCTTGAGCTAGAGCATGATTTCAGGACTTTTTCTTCCACAAATCCTGTGAAAATGTGATCCATAATCATATCAATGTATGCTACCGCACAAGTTTTCAGTTAAATTAATTTCAGCTAAGCAGCCATTATCACCGTCTTGTACGCGTTTTGCTATCAACTAAGCAAAAGAAAAACAATCTTTCTTCTTATACTGTTGTAATAGGAGCCTGAGAGGCAATCCTACAAATAATAAGTAGGAATGACAATTAGTCGAGCAAACTTAAACATTAGGTTTGAATAAACAGACTCTTAACTAAAATCTATTCCGAGTTTTGAGCACTGAAGTTATGTATATAGATATGATCTGAATTGGGCTCAAGTTAGAATTTTGACTCCAATTAAGTTTCCAAATTTTACTTCGAAATTAGCCATTTAGTTGTAGTTTTCAGTTTACTATTTCAGGTTTTTTGTTTTTATTTTTCTTTTAAAAAATAAAAATATATTTGGTTGTTGGTATTAAAATAGTTGTACTTTTATCATTGATAATAATTACATTTTAGATAAAAATTAAAGATAAATGATTTTTAATAAAATAAATTTATTTAATCTCTTATAATATTTATTAACAAATTATTAATAAAATTATGTTATTTTAATAAAATAAATAATTTTGTAAATTGAAATTTTATTTAAAAATTAATATTTATTTGAAAAATATTTTAATGATTAAATCAAATTTTATTTGAATATTTATATATTTTAAATTTAATCATATATAATTTAATTATAAAATTAAATATAATTAAATTATTCATATTTTTATTTATAATTAATTTTAATTTATTAACTATATAAATATAATGTTGAATTAAATTATTCATAAATTTTATTAAAAATTAAATAATTAAATAATATATATTTAAATGATAGTAAATCATATTATAAAAAACAAAAATAGGAAACGAAAACTATTTTTTATGGTTTTCATAATTTTTAAAAACCGGAACAAACCAAAACCAAAAACGTAAATTAAAAACTCAAACAAATAATATTTTTTACAGAATTTGAAAACAATAACAGAAAACCAAAAATAAAAATGGAAACAAACACCCAAATTTTACAAATATAATCCGAATTTTAAAAAGTGACAATTAAATATTTAAGTTTTTAATTTTTTAAAATCTAACCGATGTTAGTATTTTCGTTAACGTCATTAATGTGAAAAGCCACATAAAACATAAATTTAAAAATGAAAGATATAAGTTGGATTTATTTTTACACTTCAAACATCACTAAATTAATTAAGAAAAATTTAAAGAAAAACGTATAAATCCTAAATTAATTTAGGGTTAAGACTTTATTGCAACGTTTTGAATTTCGTTTCATATCGGCTGATAAAATCGGTACGGAATTTTAAATTTTAGTACCGGTTAGTACCGGCCGATTTCAGTTGTACCGGCCAGTATGTAAAATACCAACAAAATACCGGCCGACATCCAAAATTTTAAAAATTTTGGAAATTTTTTGCAAAATTTTCAAAAAATTTTAAAATCTCCCTCTCTCCCTCCCTCCTACCCAATGTTATGAATACTATACCGGACTTGGTACCAGATTTGGTTCTGGTACGGTACTGTACCGATACCGGTTAATATCGGGTACCGTTTCAAATATTTTTTTAAATTTATAAAATAGTTCCTGAATTTTTTAAAAAATTACAAATATCCATTGTCATATTGTAAAGTTCTAGATTATTTAATTTAATTTTTTTGTTTATATCTTATCCATTTTATTTAATTATTTCTATATATAATAATTATGTAAATATATAATAAATTGTAAAATAATGAAAATAATTCAAAATTTTGAATTATTAATTATTTTCTATTTTGTCAAAGTTTTAAATTATTTTTTTAGAATTGTTGTTTTTTCATATTCCATTTCATTTTACATTTAATTAGACATAATCATAATTTTAATTTAATATATAAAATTAATTTAATAATTATTAATAAATGTAATTAAATTTAAAATATATTTTAAAATATATAAATTTCATTGATTTAATAATTAAAAATATATAAAATAATATCAGTTTATAAATAATAATTTTTAAATTATTTATTTTTAAAAATAAAATATTTTTATTAATAAATATTATATAAAATATTTAAATAAAAATAATTTATTATTAATAAAAATAAAATATTTTATTTTTAAGTTTTATTTAATTTATAATTATTATTAGTAATAAAATGTTTATTATTATTTTAAAAATTTTGAAAAAAAAGAAGGGAAGAAGAGGTAGGAGGAAGGGAGGGAGGGTGATAGATTTTGAAAATTTTGAAAAAAGTCTCCTAATTTTTTAAAGTTTTCGGTACCGGCCAGTATTTGGCTAGTATTTTACATATTGGCCGGTACCAAAACTCAAAATATCGTACAGATTTTAAGTTGATACGGTACAAAACTCATAACTTGAATTTATCTTTTAAACACATTATATTCCTTTTTACTTTTATTGATTTGATTATTGGAATACAAACTTCAAAAAGTATCTCAATACCTACTTTTATAGGTAATTGATAAGAATCTTTTAAAAACATGGTAACCTCAATGTCATACCTCCAAGCTTAGACCTAAACCCAAAATATCTAGATACCTATAAATTCATATTTATCATTTGGCGTTCACCTTGAGATCATGATTAGTTAATCTTAGTAAGCATGTAATTAGCATCATAGGCCTATATTTTCTTATCACGGACCTATAACCCATGAGGTCAACTCTACATTACCCAATAGAAGAAATTGACACCAGAAGCGATATAGCAAAGCAGACCCTTAAGTCATGAAAGGTTTGTAAATCAATATAATGTCATATCCCCCCATGCACAGCACATCACCATAGACATGCTTCACTCAATATGTCATAAGAGAAAAACCAAGATCCAATATGTTTAATTTGGACAACCTTTTCACTATAATCATACTAATCAAACCTCTATTATTAAAATTCAAGATACCACCATTAAAATCCTACAATAGTATGACAAACCTGTGTGATCACATTATACTTTTCAAAGAAATGGACCTATAAAGGGAGTCGAATGCAATAAAGTGTCAATCTTTCTCATCTATATTGACAGTCCTAATAATAAAGTGATATCAAAGGTTCCCTAGAAGCCTAATAGCAAATTTTAGACAATTATCAAGTTGGTTTGAGACTTATTTTTCTAGCAATAGATGCAAGTGTCATGACTTAGTAACCTTGTTTGAGATAACATAAAAGTTAGGTGAGACTCTTTGAGATTACGTGAGATGGTTCAACCTTAAAGTCACTTAAATACTTAGTTTTAACACCTCTATTACTATTATTAACCATCTATAGCATCTAGAAAGAAAGAAATCAAGATAAGTTTAGTGATAAGAAGGAAGACAAATATCAACTAGCAGACATAATAATTAATCATATCAAACAAATTTGCTAAACAAGCACGTCATTCCCCCTCCCTGAACATGAAGAACAAATGGTGATTGTGATTTAATGATCTCAATTATGATCTAGCTTTATAATCTTCACTTCTTAAATCCTTTAGATACTCTATAATCTAAGGTAGGCTTATCTAGCCTATAACTCATTAGTTTTGATCTTAGACCAATCAAGGTTCCTTGTTTATCCATTCCCAATTGACGCACTTTATCCTCTTAAAAGGACTTTATCAATAATAAAAACCATCGTCAACGTATTTCATCTTATATATCCAATTGGAGAGGAATAGGTTGTGATATATTTTGTACGTGAAAAAAATTCCTTTTGGCGTATATTTCTCCTAGTCCTATGTGTCTTGGCTCTCGGAAGAGCTCCTAAGGCTTGCTAAATTTGTTATTGCTGGCGAAGATAGCTATGAAAAAGCATTTTTCTTGACATTTAATTTGTAGCTTCCAAAAATTGGAAAAGGATGGAACGCCATGCCGAATCCAAACGTTGAAAGAGATGCTGTAGGTGCCTATAAGTTAACTCATTTCAGCGCTTTTTTCTCAAATTGAAGACAGCAGAATTGAAGCTTAGCAGTTGTAGATTTACCAGTCCCAGTAAATTTAGGAAACAGCTAATTCACTTCTTTGTGTTTTTGACAAGCAGTTTCAACTTGCTTTTGTTAAAACTGGAGAATTTTACAAATATTTTATATTTTCAAATGATTTAACTCAGAGTAGTAACAAACATGGGAAACCAAATTTTATTTCTGAATCATCTTTTTTCCTTTCTGCAGTTATGACAAGACAGAAATTGGGAACAAACTTGGTACAGCACTCTTAAATTACAGATCTTACTTCCGTTTCTCCAAACAATTTGAACACAATGGTAATATAAGAAGCAAATTAACATTACTACAATTCTCGAATCTTATGTCCTGTCCTCCAAATATTTGCACCCATGCAATTAGTACATGTGTGTGCGTGTGTGTTTGTGAATTAGAACTACAATGAATTCTAATTGAATACCCACTATGTCTACTCTTCAATGCACCATGACTATCTAAATATTTAGAAACGTTTAAGGAGTTTGACTTACTTTCCTGTGCATGATTTTTTTTGTATAATTCTTTGTGCATACAATTAGTACGTGTGTGTGTGTGTGTGAATTAGAACTACAATTAATTCTAATTGAATACTCACTATATCCAAATAGGATTCAATATCTTATATTGATCCTTATTTATTAAATATCTCATATTTAATCATAAAGTTTTTCAAAATTAACAATCAAGTCTAACTTGATTAAAAAATCTTTTCTCTCTTCCATGCACCATGGCTATCTAAATATTTAGAAACGTTTAAAGGGTTTGGCTTACTTTTCCGTGCATGATTTTTTTGTATAATTCTTCATGCATACAATCTTTTGATTAAATATAGGGCATATAATTAATGACTACTCTATTGGAATCCAATCATATTAATTCTACACCATTAGTATTTGATTCAATTAATGACATTTAAAAACAATTTTCCAGGTGTCATTATACCTTGACCAAAGATTTCTCAAACTAATACTAGTAGAAAGTAATGGAATATTCTCCCTAATCACTTTAGGGTGATGAATCCTTTATTAATAACTTAATTATCTCCATATAATTTATGCTATATTCAATGACTACCGACGAAACTATTTTTGACTATAATAAGTCGTAAGTAGTATCAAAATATACTAATCGCTATATAAGATAATGTTGGAGATCTTATGACTTACACAATCATCACAAAGAAAATTTCTATTGACATATCAATAATGTTCCAATTAATATTATCATACAGGGTCAATTATGTGAACTTGCTCTTTAACAGGCACCCATATATTTGTTTAAGTATCTCAATTCTTTATTCTATGAGATTGATTGCTTCCTTCATAAGAAAGAAACATAATGTTTTCTAGTATTTTTATGCTCTATTAATATCCTATCTTAATAGAACAATGAATAAGAACAATTTAAGGATAATACATAAATTCAATATAATTCTTATAATTATGATCTCATCTTAAATTCATTTGCAATGTAATTTATCCCATGGACTATATCATATATATCTAAATATGTATAAGATAATGAATGCCTTTAAATTATTTTACTACTAAACTATAACCAACTTATTAGCTGTAGAGCATAAACCAACAATCTTCTACTTGCACTAAGTCAATCGTTTAAGTATCTAATACAATATTGTTATATGATGATCAAGTTATTGCTATGATAGTAGTTTAGTAAGAGTATTCTACAAGATTCTCTATAATGACTATTTACTTAAATCTTACAATTTTCATCTTAATTATCATCATAATTAAGAGAAATTGCCTAAATATATACTTGGATCTTTAATGAGACTTTAGCTCCTTTTTCATGCTTAATGGCTTTAGTTTTCTACAGTACATTACTATTTAAACAATGCAAGAATCTATATTAAGTTTATTAAAGAACTTCTTGATCCAACTAATCATTTCTACTAAATGAAAATGTAAAATGGATTAGCAACCATTGCTACATTGGAACCTTTTCAATCTTAAAATAATATTTTTCCAAGTAAAATATACCTTAGTTGGGATTTACTTCTAAACTTAATATGTATATAAACTTGAACTTAAATGTCAACCCATACATAGAATAATAGTTATCTTTAATATTTTATAAGTATGATATATCTCAAATATTAAACACCTTTAGTACATTATCTACATACTTAGAGTAGAATAGGTAAATAACTTCCAATCTATCTCTATAGATTTAATTCCTAAAATTACGTTATTAGCTTTTTATATCCAATCTAAATTTTTCTTACACAATTATATTTTCAAAATTTAAAATATAAATTATTGTTCTCTTTATACGTAATATGTCTCTATATACTCCTACTGAAGAGGGCAATTATACTCCTAGTAACCTTATTGTAGACATGATAAACTCACAATTAACTTTAAAACAAACTCTTTTAATTCATCATGAAAGTAAATCTTTCAACATTTTATAGCCTTTCAACTATACATTAAATGTATCAACAAAGGAAATAGTTCCAATTGGCTGTATTGTCTAAAATTTGAACTTTTCAATTTTCATTTTTCTCCCACTAATTATCTTAAGAATCTTTCTTTTATAAGTATACATTGAACAAACAATTTGTTTAATGGGTTTGTAAGATAATATCTAACCTTTAGGATATCTTATAACTTATATTATCAAATTTAGTTCTAAACTTATTAGATAATACATGTTTCAACTAAGCCCGCCATCCCAAAATCATTAACTTTCACTTTCTTAACGTATTAGCAATTCGAAATCTTGCTAATTAATTTAATTAGAACTACCAAAGGTAAATTATAGTACTCTGTATAGCTATAGAAGCAATAAATATTGCATCATGCAATATCTCAATTGTATTTTCTTCTTTACATAAATACAAACTTTTATAGATTTTTATTATGAAGTTATTCATCAAAGAATCTCATTCCCCATAGATAACTAAAAATGTTAAATCTTATCACATCGATCTCATCAAAGTGCTTCAACATTCTTAATACTTAATTTCCACTTAGATTTAAACAATTTGAGCTTTTCAAAATTCAAATCAATATTTCATTTAATACATATGAATATATCAAAAAAGTCATTACTAATATAATAAAATACAATTATCATCTTTTCATGGATGTTATCACATCTAACACATCATATATATAAGATTTAAAGATTTAATACCATTATCATCCTTTCACCAAAGTTTGATTTGGTTATTTTTCAATTTAACAATTTTCAAAAGTTACATATGATTCATAATCAAAAGGATACATATATCCATATATTTAACTTCATAATTCTCATCATATTGATTTAACCAACATAGTATGAAAGGGTAGTCTCAGTTATTCGACTTCGGGGTCGCTTATGTTAAATATAAGTCTCTTACATTCCAACGCATACAAACTATTTGTATAAACTAGGATCAAAAACTTTTACTCAATTAATTTATTCCTTATTATGTTTTGAACATTATAATAATGTTAAATCTAAATTCAGTATCAAATAAATGTGAACTAGAAACATGTACGATCTTTATCATATCATATATAGATAAGAAAATTCATACAATCATGTTTATTCTAATGACAACTATTATCTTATTATAGTAAACCCTTTGATTGTAATGTATGGTTGTGCTTTGAATAGGCTAAATTGAGTAGAACAATTTTATCAAGTTATTATACCTTTTAGCTCCAACTCAAAATATCATTACATTTTGTTATGTATATGATCTTTAAACATCTCTAAAACTTTTTCAGTGAATCCTAAACAGGGATTAATAGAAAATTGTATAATGAACATATAACTTTTCTACTTATCTCGGAGAACTCTTCTCAAAGCTAACCTGTGTCCAAGAAATTTGGTTTACAAACTCTTAGTATTAACTATACTAAGCAAAAAGTAATTTATATTCGTAACAAAATATAAATGTAAAAAAAGCAAGTAATTGGTTAATGTCATGACTACCAAATAAAATCAAGATTTTAATCATGTATGTAGCTACTCTTACTGTTTAAAAAGATTAATCTCTATAGTTGGTTAGGATCCCATTCAAATTAAATTGATCTTAAGTTTGCTCAATAAACTAACTAAACTTAAATTAAGTAGATAATAACTTTACCAATTACATCTCTAATGATTCCAGATTTGTTAGGTGACAACTCTTGCTAAAATATATCTTATTTATTATTCCTAACCTTGCATTGAGTAAAACCTACTATTATAATATTAAATATATTTATATTACAGCAATCTTGAGTTTGCTCAATAAGCTAACAATAAACAAAATTGTGGTTTATTCTTATAATAATGAACGACAATAATCATGTTTAAAACATGTACTTAACATTTTTAAAAAGGGATTTAATTTCAAATAGTCTCATCTTAAACAAAATTGCATGTAATAATATCTCACATATAAGCATAAGCAATTTAACATGGTTCCAATATATATATATATGTGTGTGTATGAAATACAGTAATAAAGTATGCAATTTTTGATACCAATATAATCAAATTATATGTATGAAATATCAAGTCTTATTTGAAATAGCCTGTGTACTATGTGAGCAAGATGCTCCGTGGAACAACAACAAGAGAAAACTAGGGTTTGTAATCTGCATCGAACTCAGTCGCTAAACCATTCTTGATTCTCCGAGCAACTCACCGGCGAATTATGGCCTGAATCATGAGCAACTTTCTTTCCTTTCCTTCTCCTCCATCTCTCTTTCTTCCCGTACTAGTCTCCTAGCAAATTGTTCCTGCAATTCAAAAATTCCAACAGCTCAGAAACTCCATGCAACTCAGAAAATCTAACACCATTCACTCTTCAATTTCTTCTCATACCTGCAACTCACTAGCTATGGACCCAGATTTTCCTCCCCTTTCTATTCTCCAGAAATCCCTAAAATCTCCCTATAACCTAAGCCCTAGATTCAACCCTATCCCTAAATCCACTGGCCATCTCATTAACTCAACTACATCAACTTCACACCCTATTCCTCTTAGAGCCTCTGCTGCCCCACTAAGAGCTCCACCAACTACTTCTAACCCCATCCTTGAAAGAGCAAATGCTGCCCCACTAGGAGCTCAACCTACCACTGGTAATCTTGCAAATGCAGCAAGGAGGACCTGGAAACAGGTAGTTAGGGACAAATCTGACACTTCTTTGGTCTACAGCCCCCCTATTGAGAAAGATGGAAGACTTATGGTAGCCCCTAGTCTAGAGGAATTACAAGAAGGAGCTAGCAAGTGGGAAGCTACCCTGGTGGGATTTTTCATGGAGAAAAGGCCAACTTTTCCGATTATTCAAGCATAGGACAAATAGAATTGGAATGGTAGAGGGCTTTTGGAGGTCATGCTTTCGGAAGAAGATAACATTATCTTCACTTTTTCTTCCAAATCTGAAGCCCAAAAGGTCATCGAAGAGGGTCCTTGGCATGTGTCCAAACTTCCCATTTTTCTACAAACATGGCAATCGAGAATGGAGCTTGATAAAATTTGAAAGAAGAATATTCCCCTTTGGATCAACATTCACAATATTCCTTTGGAATATTGGACTACTAAAGGTTTAAGTATGCTTGCTAGTTATTTAGGCAAACCACTTTGTATGGATGAAAATACTGCATTGAGAAAGCGCATTGGATTTGCTAGAATGTGTGTGATCATGGATTTAACTAAGGAATTGAAGAATAGTATTCCTATTCTCCAACTAGTTGATGAAATTCAATGCGAGAAGATCATGTTATGGTAACTTATCAATGGAAACCATCCCTTAGAGCACAAGGCAAGGCCTGGAAACCGACTGGTAAGTTATTCCTTACAGGAGATTATTAGGAAGTGATGGGAATTGAGCATAATGAGTAGAATGAGGCAGCAGAAATGCAACAAGAGAAGTCCCCCATGGATAAAGAGGAGACATTGACTGAAGTAGTGCAACTAGAGAAGACCCCTATTGATACTGATTTATCCACTAGCCCTTGCAATATTCCAAAGGGGGTAGAAGCTTTACCAGTTCAACACAAGGAGGCCTCAATTGCAGACCGCAAGCTTGAAATGAAGGAGGGGAGTGAAGATGAAGCTCCTATTGAAGAAAATCATAATGATGAGGACTTGGGGGATAATATGACTGAATGTAGCTCATCCCAAGCTGAGGGGCCAACAGAATCGATTCAAGAAGCTATATTGGAGCCAGCTACCTCTAGGAAAAATACTAGGAGCAGTAGGAAAAGCTCCAAAGGGAAAACCAATTAATTATATCAATAGTACTATGGAATGTGAGAGGAATAAATAATCCTGCGAAGCTTTGTGCCTTAAAGAATTTTGTGAAACAGGAAAAACCGTGGGTTTTTTGCATGTTGGAGACTAAAATTAAGGAGGAAAATCTAAATAAGTTAAGCTGTTTGGGTAGAAATTGACAATTCGTATCCAACCATCAATGTCATGCTTATGGGAGGATTATTGTTACCTATGATGACCTTTTTGTGAAATTAGAAGTTCTTGAGACCAATCCTCAATTTCTGCACACTCGGATTTCCTTTAAATATGAAAACACAAGGATTATAACTACATTTATTTATGGTTTCAATACTACATTTTAGAGAACCTACCTCTGGAACTTTCTGCGACGGATCAAACCTTCAATAAACTCCCCATGGCTGGTTGGAGGAGATTTCAACACTACTTTGTTCAGATTTGAGGTCGAGGGGAATTGCAATCTTGGGAATTATTCTACAGATCTATATGATTGTATACAGGATGTTGAGCTTGTTGATCTAAAAGCTACAAGCCATAAATTTACATGGACCAACAAGCAAAGCTCTCTTTGGAACATCAAGAAAAAATTGGATAGAATTATGATCAATTGGGAATGGCTCTCCCCTTTCCCCTTCAACAATGCAAAATTCCTAGACCCAGGTATTTCGGACCACACTCCTATGAAGCTAATGGATCTTTTCTCTTCCTACAAATCACAACACCCCTTTAGATTTAACAACTTCTTGGCTGATATGGAGGGCTTTCAAGAAGCAATTTAGAAGGGTATGGAGTTTCGATGTTATGGGACAAAGCAATACATATGTATCCAGAAGCCTAAGGCTATAAAGGAGGAGTTGAATATTCTTAATGTGAAGAGAGGCCAGAATCTGACCAAGGTGATTGACCCTTTTAGGGACAAACTTTATTCCTCACAACAAGCTTTGGGAATCCCTCAGATGACAAGTTAGCTTCAGCTGAAAAAGAGGCACTCAAAAGGTATTTGGAAGTTGTGGATAATCAGCACTTATTGTTGAAACAAAGATCTCGGATATCCTGGATCAAGGAGGGGGATAGAAGCTCTAAGTTTTTCTTCAATACTCTGTTAGTCCGCAAGCATATTAATAGAATTACCTCAATTCATACTGAAGATGGGAAGGAAGTTTTTGGCCAAGAAGAGGTAGCAAAGGATGCTCTATTGTTTTATAGTAAACTTCTAGGATCTGACCCTCCCCAATCTTTGCTGGGCCTCAACCTTAGTCAGTTTGTTACCTCTAAAATACTAGACCAAGAAGTTCACAGACTCATTAGCCTGGTTACGGATCAGGAAATTGATCAGGTTATGTTTATCATGAATGGCTCTAAAGCCCTTGGGCTGGATGGATTAAATGGCTTCTTTTTCCGGAAAACTTAGACTCACTTAGGTGGAATTGTTAAAGAGGTAGTGCAGGAGTTTTTCCTAAAAGGACTACTTCTAAAGGAAATCAACAAGACCTTCCTATACCTTATTCCTAAAAACACCAGTCCGGATTCATGGACCGACTATAGGCCTATCTTTTGCACTAACTTCCTCTATAAGATTATAGCCAAAATATTGGCTAATCGATTGAAAGAGGTACTAAAGTTTCTCATAAGCGAGAATCAAGGGGCTTTTGTGGCAGGTAGAGATATTGGAGATAACATTCTATTGGTTCAAAAACTCCTATAAGGGTATACTCGCAAGAGGGCTCCACAAAATTGCACTATTAAGCTTGACCTTCAGAAAGCCTTTGATAGTGTAAACTGGGAATTTTTACTTAAGGTATTAGAAGTAATGAACTTCCCTCCAATCTACATTAATTGGATCCACCAATGTATCTCTACTGCTTCTTATGGGATTATGATAAATGGGAATCCCAGTGAATTGATAAAAGGGAAAAAAGGCCTTAGGCAGGGGGATCCCCTCTCCCCCTACCTATTCCTTATTTATATGGAAGGCCTAACCCAATTGCTCAAGTATAACATTTCTTGGGAGCCAAGGTTTAGATACCATTCTAAATGCAAAAGGATTTCACTAACAAATTTATGTTTTGCAGATGATCTCATCCTCCTATGCCAAGCTAGTGTTCATTCG
>JANSVA010017483.1:0-15242 GCA_025504915.1 Erythroxylum reticulatum | reverse complement strand
AAAGAAGTCGAAAGAAAGTGATAGGAAGATTGGTTACTGTTGACCCTAAAGAAGGAGAAAGGTATTACTTAAGGTTATTACTCATATATATTAAAGGACTAACATCAATTAATAACTTGTTAACTATTGATGGTAAAAAAACAAGCTATTTTAGGGAGGCTACACTGAAGTTGGGACTACTAGCATCTAATTTTTATATACAACAAACTTTTGAGGAAGTTGTTTTATTTCAAAATCCTACTTCACTTAGACTTTTATTTGCTACACTCATGTTCTATTGTTCACTAACAAACCCTAACCAGCTCTGGGAAACATTCAAAGATGATATTTGTTCTAATTACCAACATGCTTCCTCCTATAATGCATGTACATATGAGGACATTACAATGATGGCCCTTCAAAATATTAATAAATCTTTAGAGCAAATGGGAAAAAGCTTAAGCGATTATCATTTTGCTTATTATCACTTTAAGGTTGCTTATCATGACCATGTTGGTAAAGAAAAACAAAGTGAGAAGAATATATAGGTTGATCCAGAAGACTTATTGTTACATACAAGGTTGAATAACGAGCAAAAATATTATTTGATTTAATTATGCATTTGGTTTTGGCTTTAAGTGGTGGAAACTTTTTTATTGATGGTTCTGGTGGAATAGGAAAGGCTTTCTTGTATCAAGCTCTTCTTGCAATTTTACAATCACAAGGCCATGTTGCAATTGTTGTTGCTACATCAGGTGTTGCAGCGTCAATCCTTCTTGGTGGCAGGATAGTTCACTCAAGATTTAAAATCCCACTTGATTTTTCAAAGAAGAAACCTTGTCAATTAAGTAATTAGAGCAGTACTATAAAATTGATATTTGAATCTAGTCTTATCTTATGGGCTAAGGCTTCCATGGCAAAACGAGAAGCCATTGAAGCATTTCATGACTTACTTCAAGATATCATAGACTCCAATAAGCCTTTTAAAGGAAAGATTATTGTATTTGGTGGTGATTTTTGTCAAACTTTGCCAGTTATATACCAAGCCACAAAATAACAACTAATTAATTCAAGTCTTCTAAATTCGCATCCCTAGCCACATATATGTAAGTGCTTTTTGACAATAAATATAAGAGCTATATCCAATCTAGCTTTTTGTGAATTTTTATTATGAGTAGGATAAGGCACAGAACTAGTCAATGAGTAAGATTAAATTTCCTTGCCAAAACAACTAGTTATTCCTTACCATAACAAGGATGAATCTCTTAGCAGGTTAATTTTTTTATGTTTTATTTTATTATCAATTTTATTTTTTTCAAAAATTAAAAATACATGTTTTTGATGCACCATTGCCTTCACCAGGTTACTTCAAAACGTCTTCCCTGACCTAAGCTTATATTCATTTGATCCATATCAGATGATAAATAGATGTGTACTATGTCTAACAAATGCCTGTGTTGATGAAATTAATGACATGATGATCAACAAATTGTTAGGAAATTTGCATTCATACATGAGTTTTGACAAAATGGTTGACCGAAGGCAACAAGCAAATTATGAAGATTTTCTTAATTCTTTAAATCCTAAAGTCTACCTCCACACAAACTATTACTCAAAGAAGGCTCTCCAATTATGCTCTTAGTAAATTTAAATCCAACTGAGGGACTATGCAATGGGACAAGGATGATATATAGGTAATTAAAAGACCATACAATTTCTGCAAAAATTGTCATTGGAGCTCACAAAGGAAAATTAATTTTTATACCTAAGATTCCTTTGCAATCTTTTGAGAATGAAAAAAGGGAATACCTTTTATCATAACACAATTCCCTGTTCGTTTATGTGTCGTAATGACCATAATTAAATCCTAGGTCAAACACTTCATTATGTTGGAATTTATCTCCGTCTGCCCATATTCTTTGTGGACAACTATATGTGGCTTTGTCAAGACCTCGGACTCCTAAATTAGTTAAAGTTCTGATTATTCCAGGGACTTTTGAGTCTTCAAAACTTAATTAAAAACCAAGAAATATTGTTTTTCATGAAATTTTCCAATTAGTCAAATTATGAAGTATAAAACTATGAAAAGGTGTATGAATTGTTTTGTTCAAATTTATTTAATTTCATTTCATATAAAAACTTTTTTGCTAATTATTTAATTTAATTTCATTTCATATGCAAAAGAATTTTACTGATTATTTTTTTAAATAATTTCTTAAAGGATGGAAAAGTGTTTATTAAACAAGGATATTTTATTTGGTGCTTAATGGTGGTCATGTGAAATTACTGTCCAAGAAAAACAACATATTGTTACATCACCAGGCACACCATTGTAGAGACAAAAGTTTATTTTTTTGATTTAGAGGTATGAGAACTATGTTTTCTTCATTAAAATTATTCCCTATTTTAAAAACTTTATTATTAACTGTTTATGTATTATTAATAGGGATCACAAGTTGAAGCTATTATCTTTAATAATGATATCTAATGAATGAGCCATATTTTGCAGCCATATAAGAAATATATCATTTGCGATGCCATTGTAAAGCTAATTCCAGTCAGTACCAAATTGAAGACTTAAAAATTCAATGGATAATTACAAGTCGCACTGTTGCTGAAGCTATAGCAGATGATGACAACATCATCTCTATGAAATTCAACTATACATCTTTTACGGATTTTATCAACTATGTAAACGACAAGGAAAAATCAGTTGGTTAGCTCCTTTATCTATTTCTTTCTAGAACTTTGACTTTTTTTGGTATTATATCTAATTATATTTATTTTAACATGTGATAGATATTTTGGGTGTCGTTGTTAAAGTCTCAGATCATAAAGAAATCAACAAAGATGGAAAACTTTCAACTGTAGAGAATAATAGAGATTGTAATGTACTATTTGTTAGCAAGAATAACTGTTAAAATCTGAGACTGAGTTATTTTTCTGACATTTTCCATTTTTATATTAGGCAACAAACCGTTATACTGTTAATGTTGAATGCTTTTGTTACTAATGAGGGCCAACAAATTGTCAAATCCTTGTATACTAATCCCATAATTGTCTACTTCAGGCTAAAAGTTAACTTTTATAATGGTGATTTTGTTTTTTGTTCATCACGCTTTTATAATTTTCTTTGATTTATGCTTCTATTTTATTCTTACCTTACAATTGAAGTATTTTAGGTGTTGCATTATCCACATAGTTTGACTCCGCAATTCTTATTGATCCACTAATACAAGAAGCTGCAGAACTTAAAAATAGGTACTACCACATTTCTTATCTTTGCTCTAATTACAAAAAAATATATAATTATCATTTTTTGGGGCACAACGAAATAATAAAGAGCTCAAAATCCTTATTAACCAACAAGCTTATCTTAGATATAATCCTGATGTATCTCTCAATTCACATCAAAAAATTACTCAGATTATCTTCTTGAAATCCACCAATAAGGTAAATACATTTTATATTCTTCTGTAAGCTTTCTACCTCACACATTGTCTATCTGATATTAATATTTCTAACAAAAATCTATCTATATATTTGCAGACAGCATGGATTAAAGCTCATATTTCTTTTCACAACATTTTGCAAAATTACTGGTATATGGATTGCAAAAACATGCTTTCGCTTGACAGCTACTATATATAGAATTACATTCACTTGTAATTCTTGTAGGGAGAAACTCCCAGCTGAACCTAGGAATTTCATTTTTTCCCTTTCTTCTTTTCAATTTTCTGCCTTTTCTTCTAAAGCAACGTATTTGTTGGCAAAATTTTCTTTTTCAATTTGACAACCTCCAATATGTCACAGGTGTGACATGTTAAGTCACACCTATGAGAACTTCACTATACCTCTTAGGCACACACATCATACCTTCTCATGGGAGTAATTTAACATGTTATGCCCGTTAAGCATTTCAAAATTTCTTATTTTTACTATGGTTTTTTCTTAACAAGCTTTCACTAAATAAATCGTTATATCTAAATAACATACATACTCTCATTAAAATTTGTTTGCAATTATAGGTGTCACTATGATCTTAATTTAACGGATGAAACAGGAACTATCACAACTTCTATTTTTGGTAAACTTAGTGAAACCTCTTAAAGTTTAGTGCAATTGAACCTATGCAATTTTACCACCAAGTTATATTTTTTAACTTACTACAAATAGATTTACATTTAATAACAATAATTATTATATGTTTATCATATGACTAATGATCTACATTTTTACCTTCCCACAACAAGAGTATTGAACATCCTCTGGAAAAGGTACAGATAGAATTAAAAACCAAGACATTTCTTCTTCATATAAAACCTGCTTATATCCACTCACCAGATGAAAGACAATGGTTCACTGTTATTTATTACTGTGAAACTGATGATGGTGAATTACAAAAGGGCTCAACTTCAATTAGAAAAGAAGATGATGTTTCAATTGATGATCCAAATAACAATGTTAACATTACACCTACACCTATTTCAGGTATTTATCATTATTTATTCAACCTTTTTTTTGCATTTTTATCTTTATAAACTACGTGAGCTTCTTTTTTTTTTTGGTAATTATATTATCATTTGTTATTTATTTACTCAACATTTTTATCAAAAAATAATCTTCGCTTTTTTACTTTGTGGCTAATATATTTTGGTTCTTTATTTTTTTAGAAGATATTGTTGTTTTTTCTTCAAGAGTAAGACAATATCTTCACAAAATATTCAATGACATTGAACCCGTACCAACCTCAAATGCAGATGTTGATGACAACAACAAAAAAACCAAATTATCATAGACTTTTTTCGTGGTTTGTCAAACAACATAATCATATAACTTTTCTAATTTTTTTGCTTTAATTTCCTCTTTTCTTGAACTTCAAAATTGTGTATACTTGTATAGTAGTTTTTTGTTGTTAATTAACAACCATCACTAACATTTTGTGACTTGCTTCATAACCACGACTTTGTTGCGCCATTAAAGAAATATCTTTATTAAACTCATCCACATTCACAAAATAATTACTTCTAAATTCATACAAATTTCAAATTATCAAAAGAAATCATTTTCTTTATTTATTTATTTGCTTTCTTTTGGCATGCCTTGATTTCTCTTCCATTTTACTTCTTATCATATGCATTATTAATTCCTAATTATTATTAAGTATTATATACTAATATTAAGTACATTTATAGCTCTTCACGACTAACAAGTCACAGTTATGATTTAAATTAATTATCTCAGTTAATTGTTATTTATTATTAGTTATTAGTTAATTCTGAATTATGTTCTTATTAACTATCTAACATTTTTAGTCCTTTCATATTTTTATTATATATATATAAACACACACTAAGCTGGACGAATACACATTTCTTTTGATATTATTATTTAATTATTAATTTAGTTTTAATTGTGTCCTTTTTAATTAATATTAATTATTAATTGGTTGTTAATTTTGTCATTATACAGTTTTATAATAGACTCCTGCATTTTCTTCCAATAACTTCTAAATATATATAAAAGGCCACGCCTGTAACTTAAAACAAGTTATAACTGTGCATGTTATTTTGGTTTTTTTTTCTTACCAGGCTTTTTCACATCATGAATAGTTATTGTTAATTAATAAATAGGCATGTTCTTATTAATCCTTTCACATTATTATTTAATTATTAGTTTAGTTATAATTGTGTTATTATTAATTAATAATCATTATTAATTGGTGGTTAATTATGTCATTAGAAAATATTATTATTATTAACTATATATACTACTATTGATAAAAAATTTTGGACAAACATTTTAAAAGTGAAAATGTAACTCTAATTTTAACGGTCCTCTTGAGGTTAGGTACTATTTAATTATCTACTGTAAATACTTGATGGATGTGTCTCAAAACATCATGAAATGAATAAAGATTAATGCCCCTTCATCCCTCATTCATAAAATAATGTCATTAACATTTATACAAATTTCAACGTAAAAAAATAAGTCAAATTAAATAAAATTAACCATAACAATACCTCAATGTTAAACTACAATTTTACTTAAGCAAAACCAAAAACACTAAACCATAAAAACACAAACATAAAAAAAACAAATTATAATAACAACAAATTATTTTCTCATTTAATAATTAAAGATGTCACAGATCAATTCAATAAACACAACCTAAGAATTTAAAATTCATAATAATTTGTGAACAAACTATTCTTCGCATATATAACCATAATTAATAAGTACGTCAACTAAAAAACTATTAACAAGTGTGATAGATACTTACTCCACTTTCCATTCTCTTGAGCATTCAAAGGTCACAAATATTCGTTCATTATTCATTTCTTGTAAAGCATTAACCATAAGCTTGCTTACTATTCCAATCTTCACTACTAAATATCTAACACAAACATTAATTCGAAGGTCTTTATTTTCGTTGTAATGGGGCCAAGCTAAAGGTAAAGAAAAGATAAAACCAAGCTTTAAACCATAGGACTAATTGAGCATTTAAAATAATACAAACCAATTAAATATAAAACAAATAATTTTTTGTTTTCAATTACAAACTTAACCCTACCAATCTCCCTTACTTTTCCTTTCTCCCCTTTCTTTTCATTTTCATTTTCTTCATTTTTTCTTTTTTCATTGCATTTTCTGCTTCTCTTTCTTTTTTTCTTTTTTTCTTTTTTTCTTTTTTTCCTTTTTCTCTCTTTTTTTAATTTGATATGATTTTTTCCCAATATTCAACAACATAAATTTAAAAAGGAAAAAAATGTAAGCAACAAATGTAAATTATTACAATCCAACCCACGCCTACCGTATAACCCAACTATATGCTTTACTTCTCCCACAAGTATTCCTTGAAACCAATTATACCTTTTAAATGCTCAACTTGCCCTTACGGCTAATGTAATCAAAAGAGATAAACAATCAAGGCTAAGGCTTATATTTAAGGTTTTAACCAAAAAAGGGTTTCATCTAAGCTTAAGGGGGCTCACTAAGGATAATATCATGGTGGCTTTTTAAGATGTCAAGATAAATCCTAAATGCCTTCATCACTTCAATGTTTGCATAAGATTATGTAATCTCGACTAATATTTGTAAGCAAGTTCTAGATTTGCTTAACCATGAAATAATACTCTCAAAATTTAATACTTTTAGCTTATATACAATATCTCAAAAAAGCTCAAATTCTTACCAAAGGAAGGTCAGATTCATCTATCACAACGTGCTAATACCCTTTCAATTGAAATCCAAGACAATCAATTTATGCATGTAAGTATATTAATTCACTCATATTATGCATTTATAATCTCCGTCGAGTTCATTTAATAACCGAAATATAAACTATCAACATAAGAAATTAATTAAAGGATCTAAGATGCAAACAATATTGATCAAGAAAAACAATACAACTAAAAATAATTTAATGACAAATGATCAAAATAATAAAAAGAAAAAGATAAAAATACAATACTAAGATGAAGGTGGATGCTATCTCGAACAAGGATTTAAATTTACTAAGAAATTTCTCATCTCTGCTATGCTAGCCTCAATCTTATCTAACATATCATTCATTTGCCATTCAAATACAATTAGTTGATTGAGCAATGATTGATATTCAAAGTGCAATGTTCCAACGCGTAGGTTCGGGTAGCAAAATTTCATCCCTTTATATACCTTCACCTACTTCAACCGGATTATGCTTACCACTTGAAGCTTATGCTATATCTTCATTAACAAGAACATAACGATCACCTTTTTACCTAAAAATCTTCAAAGACACCAATGACTGTAAGTCTAAACTAGATTTCCCTGAAACTAACTGCATAATTGTTCTCTCTGTTAGTAAACCAAGATGCTCTGCAATTTGAGTCACGAATGCTCCAACTACTATTTTCTCGGCTCTAGTTTTAGCCATATCCATTAGATGTATACCCAACCACATACCAACATTAAAATATTTAGCATGCACAATACACCACAACATAAACAATTCTGCTTTAAAGACTACACCTTGGCTATCTCCTGTTGGATCGGAAAAGAAAACATGCAAGATTTGGTTAAACGGTATATTTCACAAACTTTTTTAGAAATCATAACATAGCGGAAGCAAGATAACCAAACCAACATGCATAGCCATACATGATACGGTATAAGGATAATAAACATAAGAATAAGATGAAGATAACATTACCGATTCCTTCGTTACAGCTTTAACACCTTGTTGTTTTATCCTACTCTCGGCAATGTATCCTCTCCTAGTTTATGTATCCTCTTATTGATATTGTATCCTCGATAAATTCAATCTACCACTTGTTCTTTTTAGATAACTTGGTGAACAAGATTCTTGGTGGGAAAGGAGAAGAAAATTTTGGAGGAGATTTTTCTTAGAAGAAAGAAGCTAAAAATTGAGACACTTCTCATGTAAATTTCAGCACTCTCATGCAAGATAGGAGAGAGAGTGATAAAAAATGCAAGAACCCTTTCTTACACCCTCATAATTTCGGTTAACCTCAAAGGAAAGAAGAGCTTTGCATCAAATGCATCACCTCTTTCTTTAATATAAAGAAGCCTATAAATGAGACTCTTCTTAATTATCTTTAAGATTGCTATATGAAAAGACTATTAACCTAAATAAGACCTATTAATTTCGATTTTTGATGATGAAAGAAGGAAGATGGTCCATCCAATGTACCTCTTTCTTCTTTAATCCAATGAATACTAATGGGTTACATGCAATCATTAAAAGATAACCATTAAACCATTTAATGGTAAGATCATTACTTCATTTAATGATGATAATGCATGATAAATACCATCTTTATTTAGCAATTCAATGCTAAATGTGCAGCTGCACATTCAGCCAAATAAAACCAAAATTCCTTGTCCTTTCTTTGAAAAATTTTGTTTTAATATAATTAATCTAATTAATTAAATTAAACCAAAGTCTAGCCAATTTCTAAATGTTCAATTAGGCTTCTAATTAACCATTAATTAGTGCAAGCCCAACATTCAATCATAGGCTTTAAAACTTCCATTTATATTTCTTACTTTGCTTGATAACCTTCCTTGCAGCCAAGTGGGGAATCTTATTAGACTTAGATAATACAAGCTCCAAAAAGCCCAGAATTAATTTAATCTTATTAGAATTAATTCTAGCTTATTAACTAAATGTCATTCCACTAAAGACATTTAGTTGAACTCTTGAATTACTAAATATTATGAGAACACATTTCTAATAATATGTCAAATTGCAAACCCTATAATAAACCTTATTATAGCCATCCACACAATAAAGGGTAAAATTACCGTTTTGCCCTTATGTTGGTTTTTCCTTCTAGATCTCCCATTTTATTCTATATGGTGATTAACACACAAGATCTCATCTTTGTGTTAAGACTTGATGGATAGCTAGTCCATCAAACTCCTGGCGTCAGTTTAATCACCAATCTCCATAAAACCTCTAGAAGTGATGATATCACTATAAACTCTTTATTTGAGTGAATGTTTCCTAATACATGTTTTAATTAATAATTCCAACATGCAGAAACTAGATTAATACTCAGTAAAAATCCATTTCGCTCATATCAAAAATCATAATAAAACACATATGAGTTCACCACTTGTTAAGATTGTGGTCCATAATAAGTAAAAGCAAAATGTATGTTTTAAGACTAAACTGACTACTTTACTCTTGAAAACATATTTGATTCCAGATTCATTTAATAGTGCCATTATTGATAGTCGATTACTATCATGATATGAAATTCATCATTCCCTTGAAGTAAACTCCTTTACTTACATGGAGATAAATCATAACACTATAATCTTAACCATAATCAAGTGACCAACTTGATTATTCAACTGTGAATCAATTAATTTAAATTATAATAATATACATGTTTCCCATACATCTCTATGTATATGTATATTACTTACAAAAGAATCTCAGTACCTTTTGACTAGATATATAATGTTCATAAAAACCAAACTCTTTTGTTTTATTAATAATAAATATTTTATTACAAAATTGTAACTGAAGAAGATTAAGTTACATGTAAATACATTTGCTTTCTAGGGCACTATATTTACATAACTTCAACAATCTCCCACTTGCCTTAAAGCAAGTTTGACAAATCCTTTATTCTCATCCCTCCTAGGTGACCCTCAAAACTCTTTTGAGATAGCATCTTCATAAATGGATCAGCAAGGTTTTGCTCTGTGGGAATCTTTACCACATCCACCTTTCCATGTTGTATTATCTTCCTTATGAGATGATACTTTTGCTCAATGTGTTTGGCAGCTTTGTGATTCCGAGGTCCTTTAGAATTAGCCACTGCTCCACTATTATCACAGTAAAGTGTGATGGCTTTTTCTGCCTCTGGAACTACCTCCAAATCGTTTAGGAACTTACAGAGCTAGACTGCTTCCTTTGCTGCTTCACAAGCAGCAATATACTCAGCCTCCATAGTCGAATTAGCAATACAAGATTGGTTGACACTCTTCTAGACTATGGCTCCACCTCCTAAAAAAATATAGAACCAGAAGTTGATTTTCTTGAATCAACATATGATTGGAAATCAGAATCTGTATATCCCATCAGAATAAGATTACTTCCAAATAAGCATTAAGTTCTTCGTCCTACAAATATATTTCAATATACACTTCACCGCAATCCAATGCTCCATTCCTGGATTGGACTGAAATCTGTTTACCAGTCCTATTATGTAACAGATATCCGTTCTAGTGTAAAACATTGCATACATTAAACTTCCAACCATCGAAGCATATGGAATGTTCAATCTCCTCGTGGGTTTTAGGTGCTTGTTCCTTTGAAAGTTTGATTCCAAGTCTATTAGGTGTGAAACCTCTCTTAGAATCTTGCATGGAAAACTTATTAATCATGTTCTTAACGTAGGCTAATTGAGACAAGGCTATTTGTTTGTTCTTATGATCCCTTATAAGTTTCATCCCTAGAGCATAGTTAGCCTCTCCCAATTCCTTCAATGAAAACTATTCAATTAGCCATCCCTTAACTATAGATAACATTCCCACATCATTCCCATTGAGTAAAATGTCATCAACATATAGGATTAGAAAAATAACCTTTCCATCTTGTATCCTTTTATAGAAACAAAGCTCATCTAGGTTTTGTATGAACCCATAGGTTTTCATAGATTTATCAAACCTAATGTTCTAATACATAGATGTTTGCTTAAGTCCATAAATAGACCTTTGCAACTTGCATACATTATGCTCATTACCTAGCTCAATGAATCCTTTTGGTTGGGCTATATGAATGGTATCCTCAACCTGATTAAGAAATACGATCTTGACATCCATTTTCCATATTTCATAATCGAAATAGGTTGCTATAGCCAAAAGAATTCTGATGGACTTAAGCATGACAACTAGAGAAAAAGTCTCTTTATAGTCTATACCCTCTTTTTGATTATAGCCTTTGGCTACCAATCTAGCTTTAAAGGTCTCTACCTTTCTATCTGATCCTCTTTTCCTTTTATAGATCCATTTACACATTATGGCTTTTATATTTGGTGGCAGATCTATAAGGATCTAGAATTTATTAGCATACATGGAATCTATTTTCGATTTCATCGCCTTGAGCCATTTTTCTACATTAACATCATTAATAGCCTGTGTATACATAATGGGATCTATTTCTTCTTGGTCTGAGATGGCAATCATGTCTTCTCCTAAACCTAGATACCTATTTGGTTGTCTCACAACCCTCCCACTATGTCTAGGCACAACTTGATGTTCAGGTTACTCTTCCGATTCATCTCTTAAATTGATTTCGACATCTTGTTCTGTTATATCCAAATCAACTATTGGTTTGGATGAAATAGCTAACTCCTTTAGTAATACTTCACTTCTTCCTTTGTGATTTCTCACAAACTCTTCCTCTAGGAAGGTCACGTTTGTCAACACAAATAACTTTTTGTCCTAAGGACTGTCAAAATAGTACCCTTGAGTTCCCATAAGATATCCTACAAACAAACATACTTCTGACCTTGGTTCCATCTTTGTGGATTTAGGTATTAGAACATGAGTTAGGTAGCCCCAAGTCTATAAGTGTCATAATTAAGGTACTCGACCAGTCCACAACTCCCTAAGTATTTTAGGCACTGATTTGGATGGAGCAAAGTTAAGAAGATATGTTGCCGTTTATATGGCATATCCCCAGAACAATTCTGGAAGGCTAGCATAGGACATCATTGATCTTACCATTTCGAATAGAGTCCTATTTTCCCTCTCAGCTACACTATTCTGTTGAGGTGTTTGAGGAGCTGACAAATTGGAAAGAATTCCATTATCAATTAAATATTGCTAGAACTCTCTAGATAAGTACTTTCCACCTCGATCCGAACGAAGTTGTTTTAATGGCTTACTTAGTTGCTTCTTAACTTTAGCTTTGAATTCTTTGAACTTTTCAAAAGATTCACTCTTTTTATGCACCAAATACAAATAGCCATGTCTTGAGTAATCATCTATAAAGGTTATGAAGTATTCATAACCTCCTTTAGCTTATACGTTCAAGTGTCCACATCTATCAGTATGTATCAGGTCCAACGTGAATTCAGATCTGTTTCCTTTAGAAGGAAATGAGGCCTTGGTCATCTTTGCTTCAATACAAGATTCACAAGTGGGTAATGGATCTTTATCCAAACCCATAAGGATCCCATACTTTACTAACCTATTAAGTCTTTTTTGATTGATATAACCCATTCTTAAGTGCCACATATTTAGAATTAATGCTAGAGTCGTTGGAATGTCTTAGTTTTATCGATTCTGTGGTGTTTAGTGAGCCTGTCATAGATTCTATAAAGAACAATCCCTATTAAATGGTCGCATCATAAATAAAATCCTTATTCTTATATATTGAAACAACATTTTCAAAATATAAGGAATAATCAGATTTTATTAGACAAAAAATAGAAATCATGTTCCTTACAATCATTAGTATGTAATAAACATTCTCCAAATATAACCTATGACTACTAGGAAAGTCCAAGATAACTTCTCCTACTGATTCTGCTGAAACATAAGATCCATCTACTATCTTGACTTGAAATTGGCCTTTAAGTAGTCTTTTCCTTTGCTGGAACCCCTGCAAAGAATTGCAAATATGGTTAGTGGCTCCTGAATCTAATATCCAAGAATTAGATAAATCTGTCACAATTCTAGTTCCTAACAAACTTAGGAAACCCATACTTTGTTTACTTTTGAGGGACTCAAGGTAGACTAGACAGTTTCTTTTCCAGTGGCCCATCTAATCACAGTGGAAACACTTTCCCTTGATGTTCTCTTTGGCCTTCTTTTTCATGGGTTAGGCTTTGACCCCTATTTGGGCCTTCTTTTTCATTGGACCCTTCTTCTTTTGCTTGCCCTTACCCTTAGGCTTAGAAAAAAACGATACATTAGCTTCTGCCCCATGAACCTTGATATTCAATATCTCCTCCGTACTCTGGAGGGTATTCATCAACTCACTCAAAATGTAATCCTTGTTATTGAGCTTATAGTCTAACTTAAAATACTGAAAAGAAGAGTATAAGCTATTGATGATCATAATCATCTACATGTCCACATCCATATCTGCCCCAAGCATCTCAGCCTCAGTAACCATAAAGATTACCTTAAGCATGTAATCCCGCACCAATTCACCAAGTTTTTATTTGAGATTATGAAAGGTTTGGATAGCTTTCACTCTTGCAGACCTAGTCTTTACACCAATCATCTCATGTAGATGATGGAACATTGCACTAGCAGTTTTCATACAAGCAATTTTCTTTTGCAACATGCCACTGTCAAAAGCTAGAATATAACACTTAGTAGTCTTGTCAGCATTCTGCCAACGCCCACGTTGTTGGACTATCTCAGGAGTTGAATCTACACCCAGAGTTGTAGGGTCATTTTCAGTTAATACCCATGAAATACGTTCATATTGAAGAACAATGTCATTCATTAAAATTCTCTCTATTTTCCAATTTGTTATTTTTGAAATGCAAAGTGAGTGGATTCATTTTGTAGTTGATTATGTCTGAAAATATAAATTATTAGAACATGAGCATACTAGTCAATAATATTAGAACTTTGTATAAAATCATGATGCATGTATGCATGATGATAGATTTAACAATACTTAAAAAATTAAAACTTTATACAACGGTTATTTTTCTTATATGTAACAGACTAAGTGACGGTGGGCCATCTTATCTATTAAAAGAAAAACTGGGACCCTCCCACTAAAAAAATACCAAGCATCTTCATGCTTAACTTTTAAAGAAGCATCATAATTTGGTCCATACTTTTACCAATAGAGCTACAGTGGGCAGGTTATTGATAAAATATGTTGAGTGTTTAACCATTTGATTCATTCACTAAAGATACTTGCAAACCATGCCTCGGTGGGAGGTCACATTTGCTACCAATAAATGGACTTATCCTTAAGGAGACCCAAACCACACAAGATCTAGGATTAATGCCCTCCGGTGGGGAGTAACACTTTACCACATGCAAATGAACCATCATTTGGAGACCGTGGACTCTCACATGAGCATCCTCTCCCACTCAATCTTTTTGGGCTTTCAGTTTTAATAAATACCATCTTGTCTAGATGCAATATATTATCCATCTTATATTATTTCATTATATATCTCATACATAATGAATGCATGGCAAAGCCTAGGATTGGCAATTTTCTAAATGACATGCAATCATATAATATCACATATTATTTGCATTCATTTATCCATTCATTACATGAACTAATAAGCCACATTTGATTGTCCATCCTAGAAACATAAAAATAATTACAAACATTTTAGGCCCAAAATATTATTTTTAGACTCGGATCTTCCGCTTTGAACTCTTCGCTCATATGACTCGGCCTATTCGGTAAAAAGTGTGCAATGGCTTTTCTTTTACAACAAAGTTTTTATTTTCATAAAACTGAATTGTTGTCTAATAGAAAACATAAATCTGCAATTGTTTTTTGTCAAAACCAAAACTTTTGTATGTGACATAAAAAAAATTCAGCACTTGTAAAAAACTCAAAACTTTGTTACAAAAATGTTTATACAACCAACAATTTGTTAAAACAAAATTCCAGCACTTTTGTTTTCTAAAATTTGAAATTTAGCCAAGACACCATAATCAAAACCAAAGCTTTACCTCTTCCTTTCTTCAATCCATGGCTTCTTCATCTTCATCATTACATGATTTTGTACATTACATAATCAAAG
>JANSVA010017464.1:0-15242 GCA_025504915.1 Erythroxylum reticulatum | reverse complement strand
TGTTGGTGTATTAGGGGATTGGGTGAGAGGAAAAATTGTATGATTGTAAGAATTTTTCACATAGTGGATTTTCTTCTTGGTACCCATGGTTTTTCTCCGGTTTGGGAGTTTTCACGTAAACTCTCTTATGTTGTTATTTTCTGATATTTTTGTCTATCAAATATCCTTGGATGTGGGTTTGGGAGGTCTAAATTCCCAACATATAGGAGGTGTTTATTGTTCCAATGGCCTATCCTCTGATGAATTTATCCCTTTTAAAAATAGGATAAAATCTTTTCCTTTTACAACTTCAGTTGGTGAACTTATAATATTAACAAACTATTTCCTAAAATGAATTTAAAAAATAATATATGTTTGACATCAAGTACGTAAAGTTCCAAGTTTAGTGAAACTTGAGAGGATTTTGATTAAGAAGCTTTAGATCATTGAGGTAAATGTCTAATTTTGCATTATTTGATGATACATTAAAAGAACGTATTGTATTTGAAAACATAATAGTTTAGGAGAAGTTTTACATATTGTTATATGTTATAATATATACAAGAAAGACTCTATTTATAGAGTTGTAAGTACACAAGCAAAGGAAATAATTAAGAGATCATTTGCAATTAATTGTCTAAATATTTTGCATAATATTTTGTCATTATTATATAACTAATCCTCTTTTGCAAGAAAGAAACATCACCTATTTGTAGAGTGTTAATTAGTAGGATCTCTAACCCAATCAACATTAAAGCTCCAAATAGGAGGATGAGAGTTAAACATTATGAAATAAGGTACCCCTAACATAACATAGAATACAAAGCATTGTAGTATAATAAATGGTTTAAAGAGTTGTCATAAATTGTCTCACAATCTAAGCTATAAAAGTTATGTTAAGATAAGTGACTGTAAGGTATACCAAACAACCTACCTATTGTTGATACAAACTAAGGTCATCTAAAGGTTCTTTATATGTTATTGTCAGATAAATATCATTCTTAATACAAGTGGAATCAATTTTACCGTCACTTATAACTACTTGAGGTAAGAGATCAATAACATACTTCATTTGATAGAGATATAGCCCAAATCATCATATAAGATATCTAATAAAAAAGGCTAAATGTTTAAGATCTTTTATCTTAAAGCATTGCTTGAGGTACATTTTTAATTTTGTAATACCACCAAATTCATTCATAATGATGATCATATCATCTATATAGAGTAATAATAGCACATAGCCTTTATCTATGTATCGAAAAAATAAGATAGTATAATATAAACTAGGAAAAAAAAGCGAAGTTGTTAAACAATAAATCTAAATTTGATAAACCATGGTCGATGGACTTGTTTGAGGCTATACGGAACTTTTTTAAGTTGACGAGCATTGTCTAAAGGATGATTATAACCTAGAGGTGGCCATATATCACTCTAGAAAGATCATTATTAAGAAAGACATTTTTAACATCCATTTTAAATAATTGTCAATTCTTAATGGCAACAAAAACTATAAGGCTACAAAATGAAGGAAGATTGGTCATATGATCAAAGGTCTCCTCATAGTCAATAATATTTTTGAGTGAATCCTTTAATGATAAAATAAAATATATAACATTCTATAGTACCATTTTCCTTTATTTTGATTTTTATGACCTATTTAACCCACTAAAGTCTTACATGGGAGAAATGAAACTAGATGTTGAGTTTGGATTCCTTTGAGGTTTATAATTCTTCTTTTATAGCTTGCTTCCATAAAGGATTAGCATTAACTTCTTCATAGTTACTAGGTTTATAGAGGGAAGTGATGATTGAGTTAAAAAAGTTGTGTTTAAGATAAGGGAGACTTAAAACATAGGATTCC
The DNA here is from genome assembly GCA_025504915.1 of Erythroxylum reticulatum. Classification (NCBI taxonomy): domain Eukaryota; kingdom Viridiplantae; phylum Streptophyta; class Magnoliopsida; order Malpighiales; family Erythroxylaceae; genus Erythroxylum; species Erythroxylum reticulatum. Next base: position 13,399 of record JANSVA010017464.1, on the reverse strand, counting down.
GAATAAGAAGGGAGCTTAATGGCCTTATTCAGTCATAATGATTAGGCTGGTTCAGGAGAACTTGGATCCTTCAATGGATCTGGATCCACAAGTGGAACAAATGATCTTTATTCTTTATGACCTGCAACTGGTAGGTACTTAGACAAAACTAGCAAGTTAACCAATTTAAGAAACAATCAATAGATGGATTAGTGAAGAAAGAAGTAGACTGTGAGATAAGGAATGAAGATATATCTAGAAATAAGACCCCGAAATATATGAACCTTATATTCAATTTCAACCTTAGAAAGAAATATAAATAGGCTTATAGTTAAGAATCCTCCTATCTATTGATTTGAGATTTCTTACACTTTTTACCCTAAACACTTTGAGTGCATTGAGTGAATCCTTAGTAAGGGTGTGAAAATTTGTGCTTTTAATTTCAAAAAGATTATCTATGTGATTGCTATTAATATTAACTTATGAAGGTTAGTTCTAGGATGAGTTAAATCTAATTGTATGTTAATTTGATTAATATGACATGATGATTTAGGATGTGGATGGACAGGTTGAGGTTAATAAGCAATGAATGTTTGTAAGTTCAATGATTTAGATTATGGTTTGCTTGAGGACAAGGCAAAGCTTTAGTGTGAGGATGTTTGAAAAACGATTAATTGACTATATTTTTTATACAAATATTTAGTGTGTTTCACTTGTTATTTAAGAGTTTTATCGTGTTTTTGGTACATATTTTGCTTTAAGTGTATTTTGAGATAATAATTGCCTTCATTGGCTAAAAGGAGAAGAATTTGGGCAAAATTGAGGTATAAAATGGAAGAATTGAAGCAACTTTGGAGATACAAGGCCGTGTATAGAGACCGTGGAAGCTACTGTAAACATTTAAAGCTTCAAAGATGATGTTTATGCTCATGTGAAGATACACGCCTGTGTATATGACATACATAATTGTGTATGTAACCTGTGTAAGCTTTTGGAACTGTGTAAAGTTACGATTAGAGGAGATTATCATATATCTTAAAATCTCCTCTAATCAATCATGTATCTCAAAATCTCCTCTTTGCGACTTTACATGATTCCAAAAGCTTACACGGGCTATATACACTCGTGTAAGTGATCGTATATATCTTAAAAACCCTAGTTTCTTACTTCAAAAGGAAAATATAAAGGCTAGACAAAGGGAGGAGGCAAATTGGAGTCATATTAGACACTGAAAAAGGATAGAAGAAGCAGTTCTAAACAGAGGAGGAGAAAAACACAAAGATTACTTCGAAAGATCTAATAAAGAGCATCTTTCATTCAATTTTTAAGGAGATTTCACTATAGATAAAGGGAGATATATAGATTATGGATTCTTTTATTTCTAATTGACCTTTTGAATACTTGATGTTTGATTTTGTTTCATATTTTTATTAACTAATTTATTTAGTGCCTAGGTGTGATGAACCCTAAGTCAGGATAGACAGAGTGATATAGTCTTTTATTCAATGTAAGTAAATTGATTGATTTATTGCAATTCAACTATGTGTTTATATTCTTGAACTAATATGTCTAGGATATTAGTGCAATGTTTGATTTCATATGATTAAGGTTGGGAAATCATTTTATTTGAATAGATCTGCCATATTTAGAAAGATTTACATGCAAACCTAGGCACCTTTATTTGATATTATTTAATTGTAGTTCTTTCTTTATCCTAGTTCATTCTTATGTTAAACCTTAGTTTAGTTTTAAATTAAATCCAAAACTTGATTCGACAATTAGATAATAGAAAAAGGGTTAATACTAGTATTTATAGTCCTTATAGGATTGATCAATACTAACTATAACTACACCGATTACTTGTAGTTAAAACATATAATATCACACATATAACTAGGCAACTCACTATAAACATGTATGTTCATGATTTTTGGAAAAATTGACACACTTGGTCACTTATATGACCATATACTTGATTTTGTATTATTATGCCCCCTAATTTTAAGTATAAAATGACATTTAAGAGGCCAAAAAGGGAAAGAAGATATTAGAGACTTAAATTACCTTTTAGAGAGCTATAAGGACCTAAACTTCATCTTTCCAGTTCAAAAGGGATATCAAGGCTGATGAACAGTTTGGGCATTGATTAATCTAATATTGTTGTTTTTAACTCTCTTTTGGAATTGAATATGTCATTTTATGATTAATGTTTTGGGATTTATGCATAAATAATTTAGATACCCCAAATAGATTATTTATGTATGAACTCATTGTCAAAATTTAGATTGCAATATGTGATCATTGTAACTTAATTCACTTGTGGTAAACTAATGGTCACGCATCATTAAAGATAGCATAGCATAGGTTAAATGACCTGAGCTTATGTGGTTACTGCCTATATTAAACTATTTTTCTATTCTGTAATGCGGTTGTCACAATAAATCTAGAGAGCTTATAGTAGGTTGTCTGATAGCTAGACCTACTTAAATAGCTTATTTTAATTAGATACAACTTAAGGAGAAATTGGGATTAATTGAGATTTTTGTTAATCTATGATTAATAGTTTCAAAGAGAGGTACGAGAACAATATTATGTTTGATTGTGCACATTTATGTGAAGGTCAAGATTGAACTACAATCTGGATCCAAAACCATTGAATAATTCTAGTTTTATTACTTTATTTTGTTAATTGGATTCAACCAAACCCCTTCCCTCCCAATGTTAAACACTAGTTTATTCATTACAAAAGCCAAACACACACTCTTTGTAGATACGATCCTCGCTCACTACTACTACAAATTTAGTTGTGCATAATTAGGTTTTATTTTTTGATGTGTTCAGTATACATCAAGAATTTTGGCATTGCTACTGGGGAGAGAAGTGATTTAGTTTTTGTTTTTGATATTAAATGGTGTTATATATATATATTTGTTTATAATTGATTTTTACAATTACTTCTTAATCTTTTTATATTTCTTAGTGTATAATTTAATCTTGAGATTAAAAGGACATTATGCAGGTTGTGTAGGAAAAATATAGCAACTCTAAAAATAAAGCAAAGACTTATTTTGGAAGAAGCTATAGCCAATCTAAGAACTTTAAGAGAGTTGATTGCCCTAGATTTGAATCAAAGGCCTTTATGCATTATTTTTCCAAATTTTGCTGAACGTGTTAATTTTGAGCTTAAGTCTGGATTGATACATCTTTTGCATAATTTTTCTAGTCTTGTAGGTGAGAATGCTCACAAGCATATTAAGGAGCTCGATGTGATCTGTCTTAATATTACACCTCCAAAGGTGACAGAAGAGCATATCATATTGAGGGACTTTTCATTTTCACTGAAGGATGCATCAAAAGACTGGCTTTTCGATTTACCTACTAAGAGTGTGAGAACATGGATAGAAATGAAGAGGTTGTTCTTGGAGAAGTAATTTTTGGCATCTAAGACAACTAGCAAAAGGAAAGAGATATATGGGATAAAGAAACATCGTGGAGAATCCCTTTAGGAGTGTTGGGAACTCTTCAAGAAGTTGTGTGTCAGCTGTCATCATCACAATATCGCAAAGTAACTCCTTATCCAATACTTCCATAAATGATTATTACCTATGGATAGGAGCTTGATAGAATCAGCAAGTGGTGGAATACTATGTGAAAAGACTCCCTTAGAGGCTAGGACTTTGATTAAGCGTATTGCAGCAAACACTTAATAATTTCCAACGATGTTTGTCAAGTAAATGGGGTAAGCAATTTTTCCATAAAACATCATTTAGATGAACTAACATATTTTATTAGACAATTTGATGTAGGGCAGGAACAAGTGAAAGTTTGTGGGATATATACAAATATAAACCATCCAACAATTGGGTGTCTAACTCTACAAGATGGAAATATAAAGTACGTCAATGCTGCATGGAGAATTTTTTTCCTATCAATCCAAACCGTATTCCTAGACCTATAACCTATGTTGGAGAGATCACCTGAACTGGAATTATGGAGGGGATAGGTAGGAGAACTACCTCACATATAAGCCATAGGGTGAACAACAATTTCAACATAGACAATAAACCTCCCCTATACCTCAGGTACATCATTATAAGATATGGTTATCTCTTGCCACTACCACTTTGCAATTCCAATAGAATGTAAAGCAGTTTTAGCAGGAGACAAAATCTCAATTCCAAGAGAAAACAACTAGGATCTAGAATTTAGAGAGCTAGATGGAAGTGGCTATTAACCATTTAGAATTCCAAAGAGGAGTAAAATTGTTATCAAAACTTGAGATAAATATGAAGAATGTTAGTGCAATCACTTTGAGGAGTGGTAAGAAACTTGGGGATCCTGAGAGGACTAAACAAAGGATGACTAGTGAAGAATAAATTGAGAGGGAGCTTGAAGGAGAAATGGATATATCATCTAGCTCAAAGGTAAATGTTGAATCCCTAATTTTTATTAAAATTAACCCTCTATCTATCTTAGCAAGTTAACAAATTCAAATAAGGAGGATAAGGATAAGGAGATCTATGAGGCTTTTTCGAAAGGTTGAGGTGAATATACTACTGTTAGATGTGATCAAGCAAGTGCTGCGGTATGCAAAATTCCTTATGGAATTATGTATCAACAAGCGAAAGCTAAAAGGTAATGAAATGACCAGGATGGACGAAAATATTTATATGGTCTTTAAAAAGAAAATGCCTCCTAAGTATAAAGACCCATCCATGTATACTATTCCTTGTAAAATTGGTAATAATAAGATTATAGGACATGTTAGATTTAGGATCATCAATTAATGTTATGCCTCGTTCCATATATGATTCTTTAAATTTAGGCTCGTTGAAAGAAACTATTGTTATTATATAATTGACTTATCACACGAATGCTTATCCAAAAGGAGTGATTAAGGATGTTCTAGTGCAAGTAAATTAACTAGTGTTTTAGTAGATTTTTATGTAGTAGATATGATGATAAAATTTTGTATATTCTATGATGATAAAATGTTGTATAATCTCATACTCATCTTACTAAGGAGACCATTCCTTAATATGGTGCAAACTAAGATAGATGTCTGTGAGGGTACCCCATAATGGAATTTGATGGGAAAATTACTCATCTTAATATTTTCTATGTCATAAAGCACCCCTAATATGACATTATAATATTGCAATTAATGTGATTGACCCTTCAATATAGAAAGATTTTGAGTAGAAATGTATAGATAAATTAGAAGTAGTTTCAACTAAGGAGAAGACCAAAGCTTTTTATGTATTAAGGAAAATCTTTACTATTAGTCAAAAAGTGCTTCTTTATTGCTCTAGATATAAATTGTTTTCATATAAATTACATCCTTATTGAGTTGACCCTTTTATGGTTACTAATGTCTCCCTGTGGTGTAGTAGATATTAAGAGTCCAAAAACAAGGGAGACATTGAATATGAGTGGTCATTGACTTAAGCCTTGTCCTGAAGAATTTTAAATGAAGAATGCAAAAATTATTATTGGGCCCTGAATTTTTTTATTATTTATTAAGCATGATTTGAATAAATTTTATGGTCTTGCTAGATAAATTATTTATTTGGAGTTTAATTAGCATGTCAATGTTATTAGGATTTTATTGCTTGAGTTGGTTAAATTAAAGTGTTAAGAGTGTATAACCTAAAGGGAAAAATTGGCAAGTCACTTAAGGATGAGGATTATAATCCATAAATGGAAGGGAAAATGGGTCATCTTACAACCATTAAGAGTATAAATTACAAGAAGAAAATTGTTGGCTTGTTTGAGAAGAGAGAAGCATCGTGGGTGTGAGAAGAAAAGAAGAAGAGGAGAAAATCAAGCTAGGGTTTTGGAGATCTTAAAGAGTTTGAAACTAAACAAGTAAGTATAAGCATTAACCCTTCTTAATTGTTAGATGAACCATATTTAATGATAGTTAAAAGTGAAAAACAAGGTTTAATGTGTGTATGAAGTTGTTGATGAATGGTATATGAAAATGTTTCAATCTTTTAGGGTTAATGATCAAAGATGGATTATAATGTATTTGTAAATGATATTGGGTAGAAATGAAGTTGAAAATGAAGTAGAAGAGATGGTTTAGGTTTAAGATGGGTTATATGTGAAATGTGGGAAGTTACGTCTGGAAAATGAAACGTGTTCCACGTATCCTTCTGTCAAAGTTTACTGTGGCCAACTTTCCTTGGTTCGGTGCGGACAACTTGAAGAATGAAGTTCGTCGCGGCAAACTCAGGGGTTCATCGTGGCTAACTGGTAAGATTTCATGCGAATTTTTCCTTTCTGGAAAAGATCGTCATGGCAAAATTTTCTGGGTCGCTGCAACAAACTTTCCAACACATAACATGCTTTGGTAGTTTGAGCATAACTTTTTCTGTAGTTATCCAAATTGAGTGATTTTTGATTTGGAGTAAACTAGAGACATAGTTATACAAGTTGTATGAATAAATCAAGTTTAAATTGAGTCTCTAATGATATCAATATTTGGAAGGAAGTTGAGCACAGAATATTGTTTTAGTATAAGAGCAGTCCGAAAATGTTTGGAGTATAACTTTTAGATTACTAAACCAAATTGAATGATTTAGGTGTCATTGGAAACTTAAGACAATGGGGGTACTTTTCTAGAGAAAGTGTTATCAAATTTCTTCATTTACCTAAACAAAATGATCATGAAAAAATTGACTCGAAGGTTTAGATTTTTGAAAAGATCATAGTTCAATTTTAGCATTTTTTATTATTAAAGTTTTATTAATTTTCTTTTGAATTTGGATTAAATAGAAATTGGTTTATTTGAATGGAATCAAGACAACCTTACTCAAGAGCAAGAGGAAAGGCAATCTTGAACTTGGATTTTCAAGCGAAATTAGGTAGGTGATGTATTTATAGTTATTGTGTGATTGGGCAAATTCTTACCTATGTGTGCGTATGTCTAAATTGCTTGATTTTTGAATTGTTATGAAGATTTGATAATGCATGATGATTTATGATTATGTTATACCTTTAAAGTGGTTATAACATTTTGAATTAAATAAGAAAAAGCATGAAAGTATAAGCATATGAATATGTGCTTTGTTTGGGCAGGAATGGAACCATTTTGGTTCATCATGTGCATGTTGACAAGAGCCTTCTCCCGGATGCCTACTTGTGGCATATGAGCTCCAAAAAATGGACTCATTTTGTTCATGGTGTAAACTTCGGCTTTTCCATTTCGTACCCATGGGACCCCTCGAGCCATTTGTTTGTGCATTTATATCTTTGAATTGTCAATTATGATGCATTTGATTGTATGTTCAATGGTTAAATTTTACGTTATGTGTTATGCGTTAACTTGCTTAATTATGAGTTTCTGAGCTAATTTGAAAATGCTTGAATTATTAGATGTATATATACATATGCTTGAATTTGTGGAAAATTTCCGATGACTATATTATATTAGCCACTGAGCTGTGTAGCTCAACCCATCATTTTCCCTCCTCAGGTGTAAAACAAGTCGACAATTGATCCTTGCAAGGCATCGGGAACTCCAGGATAGTTAGAAACTTTTGTACTAAGTTAGTGAATATTTTGAATCGCTCATTAGACATATCAACATTGATCATCCTTATGTATTTTGTTTTAAGCTTTGATGTGTATGATGATATGTATTTGCTCAAACTCTTTTGAATTAGTAAGGAAATGAATAATTGAAGTTCCTTTTGTGTATGATTATGTTTGTCTAGTGGGTGAGTTGAATGGTTAGAATTTTATGTATAAATGTATATGTGTTTAGTATTGGTTGTTGAATGTTGGGAGTACAGGTTTTGGAGTTTGGGAGTTCGACGCAGCGAGGCTAGCCTTTCGTCACGGCGTATTTGTCCTGAAGGGGTGAGGAGCGCTCGCCTTGAGAGTTCGTTGCAATGAACGTCTCCCGCTAGGTGTCCGCCGTAGCGAACATTTTTTTGCCACGGCGAACCCACCACTTTATCACACTGCCAATCCTTTGAATTTAAATCCTTTCGACCCTCCCCTCGTATGATCCTTACTCGAAGACCTCCAACGGTCGCCTCGGGATAAGGAACGGGACTCGAGCCTAACATTTTTAGTATCAAAGCTTAGGCTTAGATTACATAATAGTATGAATTGTTATACTATGTAATTACTTGTTTCATTATGAATTGATTGATTGCATTAAGTGACATGCATATCATGCACACATTTAGGAAATATGATTAAAATGAAATGTAAGCTAATCCTTAGTGTTTAAATTTGAAGGAGTAAGATGCCACCTCATAGAAGGACATGAGGAATTCTGCAAGGATCAATTGCACCTGACTCTCCACTAAGGGAGGAGAGTACTGACGAGTTAGTATTCCCAGGAAATGCTAAGGCTTTTGTACGGCATGGTAGTGAGCCCTTTCGGTCACAGACGCAGGAGTTGCCTGTTTTATAGGAGCAAGTACCTTCGTTAGATATGAGAGTGTTCTAGGCTTTTGCTCAGGCCTTTGTCCAGGTCATGGGTCAGATGCCGCAGACTTCTACTCCATCCCCAGTTAAGAAGGGGAAGCAGTTTGACAAGCTAAGGAAGTATGGAGCAGTGGACTTCTATGGGACCACTGATTCGAAAGAAGCCGAGACATGGATAAGGAAGACAGAAAGGGTGTTAGAGCAGATGGACTGTGAGGATGATAAGAAGGTGGAATATGTTGCTAGTTTGCTTCAGGGAGATGCTTTGCACCGGTGGAAAAGTGTGCCAGGGAGTCAGATGAAGCCATCAGTGTTGGGATGGAAGGACTTCCTAGCTACTTATAAGAAGAAGTATCTGTCTGAGGTTTATATTCAACAGAAGTAAAGGGAGTTTTTGAGTCTTACCTAAAGGGAGATGACAGTGAGCGAGTATGAGTGTAAGTTTACATAGCTATCTCGGTATGCAGCTAAAATGATGATGAGCGAGGTGGCTAAGTGTCGTAGGTTTTAATCGGGTTTGCATCTAGCCATTAGAGAGAAAGTGGTGGTACAAAATTTTTGTGACTTTCAACAGCTAGTTGAAGTGACACTGACGGTCGAAAATATAGAGAACATAAAGAGTACCGTGAATAAAAAGAGAAAAGGGTAGAGAGCAGTTCAAAAGGGGAGGTGGTACTCCTAAGCCAGAGAGGAGTGTCAGGATCTTCCCTACACAGTCTGAGGAGAGGAGCAGTGGTGCAAGCAAGTCTAGATAGATGTGGATTGTCTCTCATTAGGCCTCAACGACTGGAGGCAGTAAAAAGAGAGAAGGGGACAAGTCATCCATCCCTAAGTGTGACCATTGTGGCAAGTTCCATGAGGGAGAGTGTCACAGATTGACAGGAGCTTGCTTCAACTGTGGAGAAAAGGTACATATAGCCAGAAAGTGTCCTAAGTATACAAGAAGAGAGGGAACTCAAATGTAAGTTTCAAGGAGAGGTGAGACTGTGGGGCACAAGACTGCAACTGAAGTGGGCAGTTCAAATGTGGCCAGGAAAGTAAATCCTCCAAGGAGACCGAGAGGACAAGTACCCTCCAGAGTGTTTGCAATGACACGGGAGGATGCAGAAATCGCTCCAGAAGTAGTGATTGGTACGGTTAAATTATTTGATGTTGATATTGATGTTTTAATTGATCCGGGGTCCACCCACTTATTTGTTTCATCTGGTAGAGCTATGTATGGTAGGAATGTGAGCATGTTTGATACTCCTTTGATGATTAGTATTCCAATCGGCTAGTGTATTACTATTAGTCAAGTGTATAGAGAGTGTGAGATAAGTATTGGTGGGGAACACTTGGTGGTGGACTTAATGCCATTAAAAATGGGAGGCTTGGATGTAATTTTTGGTATTAACACATTAGAGAAGTACAATGCCCATTTAGATTGTAAACAGAAGACAGTGGAGTTCGAATTGGACAACAACAAAAGAGTGGTGCTTATAGGGGACAGAAAAGCAAGTCTGCCTAGAGTTGTTTCGGCTCTGACAGCATAGAAATGATGAGGAAAGGGTGTGAAGCATTTTTGGCCTATGTGGTAAACACGAAAGCAGATAGAGGGCAGGTATAAGAAATACTTGTGGTCATAGAATTCCCAGATGTCTTTCCCGAGGAATTACCAGGACTACCACCACCTAAGGAGATTGAGTTTCCCATTGAACTTCTTTCAAGTACTGCACCGATCTCAATTCCGCCTTACCGAAGGACTCCGGCGGAATTGAAGGAGCTTAAGGAGCAATTAGAAGAATTATTGAAGAAAGGGTACATAAGGCCGAGCTCTTCTGCTCCAGTCCTTTTTGTAAAGAAGAAAAACGGATCATTGAGTATGTGTGTGGATTATAGGAAGCTTAAACATGTCACCATCAAGAACAAATATCTGCCCCCATGCATAGATGATTTGTTTGACCAATTGTAAGTGGAAAAAGTCTTCTCCAAGATAGACTTGAGATCGGGTTATCACCAGTTGAGGATAAAGGAGTCCGATGTGCCAAAGACTGCTTTTAGAACACGATATGGCCACTTTGAGTTCTTAGTCATGCCTTTTGGGTTAACGAATGTACCTGTAGCCTTCATGGATTTAATGAATAAAGTCTTTAAGTCTTTCTTAGATCAATTTATCATTGTCTTTATTGATGATATATTGGTTTATTCCAAGAATGATAAGGAATATGGAGGGCATTTGAGGATTGTCTTGGAGACATTGAGGAAGAATGAGTTATACGCAAAATTTGACAAATGTGAATTGTGGCTAAGGGAAGTAGCTTTTCTTAAACATGTGATTTTAGAGCAAGGAGTGCATATAGATTCGAGGAAGATAGAAGCGGTTGTGAAATGGGAAGCACCTAAGAATGTAGCTAAAGTGAGAAGTTTCTTAGGTTTAGTTGGGTATTATAAGAGGTTTGTGGAGGGCTTTTCTATAATAGCAGCTCCACTTACCAAATTGACAAGGAAGAATCAGAAGTTTGTGTGGAATGAGGAGTGCTAAAACATTTTTTAGGAATTGAAGAATAGGCTTACAACGACACCAATTTTGACTTTGCCTTTAGGTAGTGGTGGATATACAGTATATAATGATGCCTCAAGGAAAGAATTGGGTTGTGTATTGATGTAAGGAGGTAAGGTGATTGCTTATGCTTCTAGGCAATTGAAACCTTATGAGATGAATTATCCTACGCATGACTTGGAGTTAGCTGCCATAATTTTTGCATTGAAGATATAGAGACATTATTTATACGGAGTCACCACCAGGGTGTTTACAGACCATAAGAGCCTTAAGTATCTGATGAGCCAAAAGGAGTTGAATTTGAGACAAAGAAGATAGTTAGAGCTACTTAAAGATTGTTAGCACCCCGCCCTCGTGGTTCACGTGCCTCACATCCTAAGTGACATCTGAACGTGTGCTCCACAAGGGTGGCGAGCCCACATTAGGACAAACATCAAAACAACACCCTTCTCCTATTTCAGGATAGATTTTTGGGAAAACCTCAATCTGGAGTTTCAAATTTGACTTGTTCAGAACATTTGTGGCTCTATGTCTTTGATTTATTTAGAGACAAGAGTCATCTCATTTGGAGATCCCATAACAAAGTTATGGCTGAAAGAGTCAAACAGGGTTTTGACCTCAATCATATTACACCTATCTTGAGGTAATTAGCATAACTGTCATTTGGGATATTAGATTAATACCATCTTAAGACGGTTTCAAAGAAGACTTCAAGTTCATACAATTTCCATGAAGACCTCGAAGGCGGGTTCTATCTTCTAAAGGGTCAAAAATGGAGTAGACGACAACATCAGATGAATAGTGTATAAAAGGAGAAGTTTAGGTCACATAGGCAGAAAGTAGACGACGCAAAATGACAGATGAAGCAAAAAGACAGACGAAGCGGAAAGATAGACGAAGTAGAAAGACAGACAAAGCAGAAAGACAGACGAAAAGGAGTCAACTTAAAATGAAACAAAGTCAACTTAAGACGATGCAACTCTTAAGACGAAGCAAAGTCAACTTAAGATGAAGCAAAGTCAACTTAAGACGATGCAACTCTTAAGACGAATGACGTCATCACAGACGATATGACGTCATCACAGACGATGCATCTCTTAAGATGAATGACGTTATCATAGACGATATAACGTCATCACAGATGATACATCTTTACAGATAATGTATCTCTTAAGATGAATAACGTCATCATAGATGATATGATGTCATCACAAACGATACCAATGTACTCCTAAGCATCTCCCCTTCTAAGGACCATAACTCACGACCCAGAAGTTCGAAAATTCTTTACTATATATCGTTGGAAAGCTAAAAGACTTTCCAGAAGGCACATGTTCCTATATCAGCCTAATTAGAGCAGTTTTTTCCCCAAAGCCAAAACACAAATCCTACCCCAATGAAACTTGAAATTTTCAATATAAAGACTTGATATGCCATAAACAACCATAATGTATATGTATTTCATTCTCATCAAAATAAGACTTTTACAAAGCTTTAATGGGCATTTCAAGCCGAAAATATATTAATATCTTACAATCCCCAAAATACAAAAGGTACTTGAACTAAGGTTTGCTCAAATGCAACTAAATCCTTGCTTTACAAGGTTGGTTTCAAATACAAAATATACAAAAATTGAAGTGATGCCTTGACCCATGTCTACTCGATATCTTGCTCATCACCTGGATGTGAGGGAGGAAAATAGGGGGGTGGAGCTTAAGCACGTGGGTAACAATTTTATAATTGTTAACAAGTAAAACCATTTATGAAGTCCTTTCTAACGCAGAAATTTACGTTATTGCAAATTATGTATGCATAACCTTTGTCAATTTCTTATGAGCACCTAAGCACATCAAAATGGTTCAGGTGGATCCAAAACAGAACGTACTATGCATTTTCACATAATGCTCTTACGTAGCTGTGAACTTATGGGAGTCCCTGAAGGAGCTCCAGGCCACTAACGGGTAGGTGGGAGAAGCTTTTTTGTCAAAGTGCACTTGACTTAACTTAAGGGACCATCACAAACCCACATAACATGTATTTCCATAATTCTAAAACATATTGCCCAAAAGGCACATTTTGGAAACTTAGTTTCTTAAGCTTGATATCCTTTTAAAAATCATTTCATATGTCAAACAAAATTTATATGCAAAATATGCAGCACATTCTTAAAACATTCAAAGAGTAATAAATGCACATTTTTGAAGTAGTTGAAACCTTTTATTTCCATTTTCTTGAAAGAAACATTGATGGCTTATTATTCAGTTATGAAAAGTAACCCACCTTGAATCTCCTTGCTTAAAAGCTTGTTCAAAGATGTCTCTCCTCTTGCTCCTCTTGTCTCCCTTCAATATTAACAAATCCTCATTCAAAAAGAACTCCAATTGGAAACCCAAAGAAACCCATGCATGAATTGATCCTAGAATACTTAAACCCATG
>JANSVA010017434.1:0-15244 GCA_025504915.1 Erythroxylum reticulatum | reverse complement strand
CCTTGAATTTCCTTGCTTATAACTTGCTCAAATGTGTCTCTCTTCTTGCTCCTCTTGCCTCCTTTGATTTTCTTCAATAATGATACAAATCTCAAAATCAATAGGAATTCCAAAAGAGAACCTAAAGAAACTTATGCATAAAATAGGTCCTAGAATACATAAACCAATGCCTTTTCTAAACTTCATAAACCAAAGCCCTTCCAAAATCCAAAGCATTTAAGAAGTTCTTACCTTAAACATTCACCAAATGAAGGGATGTTTGGTTTAAAAGAAAGCTTTTATCTTTCTCTACCCTTTTCCCTTCTTGCACAGCCTCAAAATCACTCTTTAAGACTACGAAAAATCAAAACCTAGCATACTTTCTTCTTTCTGTTTTTTCTCTCTCTTTTTTCATGTTTCACTCTCCTATCTTTTCTCCAATCACGTTTTGGCTTCTTCTAACCCAAGCGCACCCTTCATCTTCTCCTTTTATACCCTTAATGATTACACAATGTCCATTTTACCCTTCAATTAAAACCTTAATGTTTCTAAACTTATGCGATTTGCCAAAATTGCCCTTACACACTCTTACTACCTTAATACTTTAATTTCCTTAACCCATGTTGTATTATCTTACCCACCTTAGCAAGCTCATTAATTCCAACATATAAAAATCTAGCAAGACCGTAAAGTCAATTTAATCATGCTTAGTTATAAAAAAAAATTTAGGGGCCAATAGAGCTTTATGCCAAATTCAGCAAATGTGAATTTTGGCTTCATGAGGTGATATTCCTTGGACATGTGATTTCTAAAGATGGGGTATATGTTGATCTAAGGATGGTTGAAGCAGTGGTGAACTGGAATGCACCAAAGACAGTGACAGAAATGAGAAGTTTTCTAGGTCTGGTAGGTTATTATAGGAGATTCATTGAAGGATTTTCTATAATAGCTGCTCCGATGACTAAGTTATTAAGGAAGAATCAGAAATTTATCTGGAGTGAGGAATGCCAGAAAAGCTTTGAGGAGCTCAAGCGCAGATTAACAACTACTCCAATTTTGATTTTACCTACTGGAGATGAGGGTTACACAGTTTACAGTGATTCTTTAAGAAAGGGTTTAGGGTGTGTGTTGATGTAGGGAGACAGGGTAATAGCTTATGATTTACGACAACTGAAGCCTTATGAGTTGAATTGCCTGACTCATGATTTGGAATTGGCAGCAGTGATTTTTGCCTTGAATATTTGGAGACATTATCTATATGGGGTTCAGAAGAGGATCTTTACTGACCATAAAAGTCTCAAGTACTTACTGAGCCATAAAGAGTTGAATTTGAGACATAAAAGGTGGATTGAGTTGCTTAAGGATTATGATTTATTGATTAAGTACCATCTAGGAAAGGCAAATGTAGTGGTGAATGCCTTAAGTAGGAAATCATCAATAGCCCACATTCAGACAGTTTATATGCTTTTATTGGAAGAAATGGCTAAGCTTAAGATAAGCTTGAGACAGGAGGAACCAAATTGCATTATTGCTAACTTCAGAGTAAGACCAATACTTAGGGAGAAGGTTAAGGAGTTACAAGCACAAGATACAGAATTGAACAAGCTCCGAGAAGAAATTCAGAATGACAAGAAGTCTGAAGTGGTAGTGAGGGATGATGGACTCATGACTGTCAGAAATAGGCTTTGTATCCCGAATGTCAAGGAGGTGAAGGATGAGATATTGGATGAGGCACACAATATGCCTTATGCTATGCACCTAGGTAGCACTAGAATGTACAGAGATTTGAAAGAACATTTATAGTAAAAAGGTATGAAAAGGGATGTAGCAGAATATGCAAGTAAGTGTCTAGTGTGTTAGCAAGTCAAGGCTGAACACTAGGCACCTTTAGGCAAGTTAAGGCCATTGTCCATTCCTGAGTGGAAATGACAAAGAGTAATTATGGACTTTCTGATGGGTGTGCCGAAGACTAGTAGGAAACATAATGCCATATGGGTTATTGTTGATCGGTTGACGAAGTCAACCTATTTTTTGGCAATCAAATAGACTGATTCCCTACATGTGCTAGCAAAGAAGTATATTTATGAGATATTAAGATTACATGGGATTTCAGATTCCATAGTTTCTGATAGGGATCCTCGATTCACTTCGAGATTCTGGGGAAGCTTACAAGAAGCTTTAAGAACTAAGTTGAATTTTAACACTACTTTTCACCCCCAAACAGATGGTCAATTTGAGAGGACCATTCGAACCCTTGAAGGAATGCTCAGGGCATGCGTGATGGATTTCAAAGGAGCTTGGGATGAGCATTTTCCATTGGTTGAATTTACTCACAATAATTCGTACCATTTGAGCATTCAGATGGCTCCTTATGAAGCACTATATGGAAGAAGATGTAGAACTTTGATATGTTGGGATGAGAAAGGAGAAAGGAAACTGATAGGGCCAGAGTTACTTCAGATGACAGTGGACAAGGTCAACTTAGATAAGCAACGGTTTAAGGCAGCTCAAGATAGAATGAAGAGCTATACTGTTGCACACCGAAAGGAAATGGAATATGAAGTCAGTGAGAAAGTCTTCCTTAAGACATCTCCTTAGAAAGGAGTCAAGAGGTTTGGCAAGAAAGGCAAGTTGAGCCCGAGATATATGGATCCTTATGAAATTCTTGAGAGGATTGGACCGCTAGCCTATAGGTTGGTGTTGCCATCAGAATTGTCCCAGATATATGATGTTTTTCATGTTTCCATGTTGAGAAGGTATAGATTGGATCCCTCTCACATCATTCAGACCACTGAGGTTTAGTTGAGAGATGATCTAAGTTATGAGGAGACTCCAGTGGAGATTTTGGACACCAAGGAGAAGATCCTCAGGAACAAGATAGTTCAGTTAGTCAAAGTCTTGTGAAGAAATCATTCTACAGAAGAGGCCAAATAGGAGCCCTTAGAAGTATCCTCAACTCTTCAATGAATTAGGTAAGAATTTTAAGGACGCAATTTTTTTTAAGAGGGAGAGAAGTGTTAGGCCCCAAATTGTTTTATTGATTTTATTAAGCATTATCTAAATAAATTTTGTGGTCTTCATGGAATAATTGTTTTTAGAGTAATTAGCATGTCAACGTTAGTAGGATTTATTGCTGGATTGATGGAATTAAAGTATTAATATTGTAAGAGTGTATTAAAGGCAAAATTTGCAAGTCATTTAAGGTTAAAAGATATAAAGCTTATATTGGAGGGCAAAGGGGTCATTTTATGATTATTAAGAGTGTAATTTAGAAGAAGAAAATTATGAGTGAGAAGATAAAGAGGGAGAGTGTCGTTCGAGACAAGGGAAGAAGAAGAGAAAAAAAAAGAGAAAAGTTAGGGTTTTGGAGATTCTTAAAAAACTTGAAGACTTTAAGGCTAAAACAAGTAAGTATAAGCATTAACCCTTCATGATTGTTAGATGAAGCATATTTAGTGATATATAGAAGTGAAAAATAAAGTGAATAAGTGTAGGAAGTTGTTGATAAATGGTTTATGTGAATGTTTTAGTGTTTGGTTAATGATCAAAAGTATATTACGAAATTGTTGTGAATGATATTGGGTTGGAATGAAGTTGAAAATGAAGTAGAAGAGATGGTTTAGGGTTAATATGGGTCTATGAAAAAGGTGGAAAGTTAAAAACTGTAAAAAGTAGCAAAACATGTCTTCGAAGCATGTTTCTGGACAAGTTCGCCGCGACAAACTTCTGGGTTTTTCCGTGGCGAACTCAATTTTTCCTACACAAATATGCTTTGGTATTTTGGGAATAACATTTGGTGTAGTTATCCAAATGGATTGATTTTTTATTTTTTGTAAACTAGAGACATAGGAATACAAATTTTATGAAGGAATCGAGTCTAAATTCAGTCTCTAAACATTTCAATTTCAGGATGGAATTTGAGTATAGAATTTTGTTTTAGCATAAGAAATATTTTAAATTATTGAGGTATAACTTTCTGATTTCTAAACCAAATTGAATGGAATTTTGGTTATTGTTTAAGGAAATCATGTGAGGTAAGAAGAGAAAGAGCAAAGACATCCCTAAGCAAGTTTATAAGCAAGGAATTCAAGGTGGGTACATGTTTATAATAGAGTAAATAAGCCACTCATTGTTTTCTTTGAATCAAGGAAGCTTAATGGTTTCAATTGCATCATAGATGTTGCATTTATTTGGTTTTTGGTTGGATTCTGAAATTGTTAGATGTTTTCTACATGAATTGTGTTGATGATTTATGAAAAGATTTTGAAAATGATTCTTTTTGAAAAGATGCAAGTTTATGAAATCAGGTTTTCGAAAACGGTTTTTTTCAAAATATCTCATGTGCATGAAAAAGAAGTGTCTAACAAGGTGCCATTTAGGCAAACTATTTTCGATTCATGAATTACATGGTATGTCGGTTTGGTGTAATCCATTCAAGAATGCCACGTGCACGTTGACTAAGAAAATGCTTCTCCCGCCTGCCTACTAGTGGCATGGAGCTCCTTTATAGACTCTCTTATGTTTACGTCTACGTAAGACCACCATATGTAATTACGATAGTATGTCAAGTTTTACAACTACATAGGACCATTAAATGGAAATGTGTAGTTCGTCATGTTCATGGATTTACCCAAACCATTCTGATGTACTCATGTTCTTATGATCTGTTAACAAGTTTTATGTATACATGATTTAAAATTTCTCATGAATTGTTTGATAAATTGAAAATTTTGAGGAATAAGTGTTTGATGATATTTATATGTGAAATTACTTTGGTTTAAAAAATGTATAATGGCAATGAGTTTTAATAATGGTTTTTTTGCTTATTTCTCAATTATAAATCTATTACCCACGAGCTTTAAGCTCACCCCCATTCTCCTCCCCCTATTCAGGTGATGAGCAAAAGATCGAGTAAGTCAAGAGTTACGACATCATTCCAAATTGTCATACTTTTGTATTTTTAAGTTAGATTTTTGGGAATTCAAGGCTTTAGTCGCATTTCAAGTTCTGCTAGTTCAAATGTATTTTGTATTTTTGGTTCTCGAACTCAACTGATGTATTATGGCTTAAAATGCCATTAAAGCTTTGTAAAACTTTCGTCTTTTGTTATAAATGAAATATGTGTCTATGATCTTTCTTATTTTTACAAAGTATCCGATTATGGAAATGAGATTAAGTTTTTTAGAACTTGTTTGGGGTTAGGCTCTTATCCATTTTGTTCTTGGGTTGAGTTGATAAATATGGTTGAGGGCTTTTAAGTTGACTTTTAGCAAGATAGGTAGTTTTGGGTTGTAGGTTCTACTTAAGGGGTTTTCCTTGCGGCAAAGCCAAGAATTCGCCGTAGCGTAAATTAACCTGCAGCGTAAATTCTTGGCGTAGTGAGTTTGCCGCGGTGAAAATAAAATTTCGAGCTTGCCACGACGGAGTTCAATCTTGCTGCGGCGTAAAATTCCCGAAGAGTCCAAGGGATTTTCTCCAATATGTTCGCTGCGGCGAAGCCCGCCTTTGCTTCCGAAGGATTTTTCCTTTAAATTTTCAAATTCTAGGCCTTCCTCCACACTCAAGCTTCATGATCTCATGTCCGATGTTGGGCTCCGAAAATGGGATCCAACAATAACTTCATGTGAACTAATACAATTTGAGCTTAGTTTATCCTTTTTCCTTATCTGAGCATATCTTTATCTCAATCTATGCACACGTTGACAAGGTGATACTCTCAAAGACATTCCATCTTTCACTTGATACTTCACATCTTTTTAGTGTTAATACACTCGACTCTGATTTCTATCTCATTATGCTCTATAACCTCGATGTTGATCCACCAATTTCATTTATCTTACTTGAGTCACTTAGTTTCTGATATAGATCAATTTCACTAATCAACAGTATCTCAAATCGATTATGGCCTTTATCCATTTTTAGGCCCTTTTTATTTCAATGTAAGGGCGAACGACCCCTTTATGTCATACAACGCTTCATACAGTATTCTAATGACATCAAAGTAGTAATGATTGATATGTTAAAAGTCAATTAGAACTATACCTTGATCTTATATTGTTATAAACTCCAAAAATATAAGCTTTAAGCATATTTCCAATAGTTAGGACTGTTGGCAATTCAAACATTCAGTTACTTACGCTTTCTCTAATAACATCTTCCCTCAATCCCTTCTTTTTTTTTGGGGTTACACATTTTGCCTCAAACATTTTTGTTAGAGGACTAAGATTAGTAGAAACTCCTTAACAGTCTTTGTTGGTATCCAATTTTCAACAATTTTGGACAACTTCGAATCTTATACATATATTCCTTATAGTTTCTCTCTTCATCATGGGCATATTTAGATATATACAACCTACATTTTATTTGATCAAGTTAAGATTCACTCTCATTAAACTTGGCATATAATTGTTTCTACCTCCAAGATATGTAAGATTGATCTCAATGTTCAAAATATTCGCTTCATTTTTTTCGAATACACTCCAATTGTCCTCTATGATCATAGTCACTAATTGATCCAATTTTTCTTGGATCACTTCTTTAATAGTATAATACTGTGAGGGGGCATTATTAACTCCAACAGATATAACCCAAATTTTCTTGTGACCATGATTTGTTCTCTTAATTCTTTAAGAATCTAATTCCTCAATGAGGTAGTATTATCTCATGTTGTTTTCAGTTTTCCCAATTGACTTCTTTCCTCAAATGATTTTCTCAATTCATTTGATTTTCTCTGACTTTCATATAGATTTATTCTAATGCCTGCTCATTCATACTGGTTTCTCCACAAATTTCAAATCTTAATTTCCTGTGTTAGTAACACATTCATCAGAATTGATTTATATCTCCCAGATATATTTACACAGACTATAGCGTGGACCTAAGTTCTCCTCATATTAGTGATAGTGTCACCTCAAATTAAAAAATCCACTCACATAGTTGGATTCTTTACATCAAACAAAATTTATACTCTCTCAATAGCATATTCTACCTCCAATATTCACTTTTGATTCATTACATATTCATTTCTGATTTGTTCCTTCATTGATCACTCTTAATTTGAATCATTTGATCAACTTAACCTAATTCGGGGAGATTTCTTATTTGAAAGAAGATTTTTTTGCTACTATCATCGATACTGTTCATGTAATCCTTATCAATCAACAATTTTCTATGATTACTTATTAGTCATTCTTAGTACCTTTAGAAGATCAATTTCAACTATTTATGATATCTCAATAAGATCATTTTATGTCATAGCTTACATGAACAGAACATCCCTTATAATAAGCCTCAGTGAGGCGTTAAGCAACTTCATTTACTCTAATACCTTAGAATTTATCATCAAAATCATTACATCTTATCTAGAGATGTATTTATGGCAATTCACCAATTAGTAGCTTATGCTAAAGATACCTTAATCTCATTTGATTTTAGACAACACTTCTCCTTTTGCTCTTGTCCTTGATTGTGGAGATTATTCTATGATCGTGTCCTTCTTCTTTTTCCTTGAATTCATCATATATAGTAACATCATTAACAATCTCAATTCATTCCCAATTGATCACTATAAGCATTTTCACGTCTTACTCTAACTCATCTTAGACTTTGAACTATAGGAACTATGACCAACAATATTCAATAAGTCATAGATTGCTTCTTATATTATCTCCACACATACAATACATATATGATCAATATTCTCACTTGCCATGGTGTTCCTATTATCAGATGTGCACTCACAATGGCAAATCAACTTAAACTTGACAACTTTTTCATATATCGCTATCATCATCTCACCTTTTAATTACCATATATCATCATACATACATATGTTCACAATCAATTTGGAATCATAGATGCATAATTATCCTAAAATTTTGATCTCAATTTCACAAACATATTCTTATACTAAATCATAACTCTTATCACATTTATCCGACGTTCATTTCAAGTCTAAGTTTGACCTCTCTAGGCCATAAAATTTTTTATTTTCTTTCAACTTAGCTTGTACACTTTAATCTCATCATTTATACTTATATCCTTATTTTCCTCAATCAATCCACGACATTCCACTCACATCTATACCTTATTCAAAGGTATACCATGACAGTATAATATTGATATCATGTTCAACAATACAACCACCAATACAAATACATTTAATCATTATCTGTCATATTTTACCCATATACTATTTCTCATTTCTAATTATCCACAAACTTTCGTTTTCTCACATTCTGAAAGAGCATCACTCTTCTCACTAATTCTATTAACTCAAACTCTTAACACATGCTCATGCATGTGACTCATACTTATCTGACTTAGACTAGGGATCAGTTGCTACCGTTTGTTATGACATGTTAAAAATACATGTAACTTGACATATATTTCAAAAATGCCCATACGAGATAGTAATTCTAGGCTTTGATACCACATATGTAGCACCCAATCTCTCAAGACTCGTACCCGACATTCTGCGTGATATCCGAGTCTGTGCCTCGCGAGGTTGGTGTGCTAGAACACTCAATCAGTCAAAACTCAGTATAATTTTTTTAAAATCATAAACATAATATGCGAAAATCCATAACCAAATTGGGCCCGCTTTATTTACAAACTTTTTCAATCATAACAATACAATCAACAGAATTTTAATAGCCATTTGGGGCCTATTACAAATACAAAACACTTTAGTCATAATGTCTTTACATACAATGTCATTCATATACACATTATATGGTATTTATGAGTACATAATTTGATACAAAATTTATGGAATATAAAATTCAGTATGAAAATAAAGAAATACAATGCAGACGCTAACTTATTCCGACCTCTATCTCTTATTTGAACACAGTAGGTATACTCTCGTTTGCCTAACGGGGTATTCTTCTGATCTTGAAAAATATTTGCAAATTTTGAGTGAGTTTTGCGAATTCAATGAGTAACCATTATTGATGGCTCACCCAGTCATATAATATATAATTCACATTCACATTACTTCACATTTACACTCAATACACTTTAATCATTCGTATTATACATATGCAGTGCACATGAGACCCACTTTTCATTTATTTCTTTGTTATGATCGAGTGCCTAAACTGTCCCATATTTATTGGATACGAGGCTTATTACTAATTGTCCCTTATCTGATGGAGATACATGGCTCATTTTACATGGTAAGACTTAAGCTCTTAATCACTTTTTGAGATCGAGGCTCTTTTCACACTTTGAGCTTTAAGCTCTGATCGGTGGGTACGCTGGTTACAACTCCCATTATCTGATCACGCATTCATGTATGGAATGCATCTCACATTTTCAATCAATCATATCGTGACACATTTAGCTCATCACATTCACATGCAAGTAGCACTTCAATATCTCATCCACATTTCACAAACATCGGACCTTCTTTCCAGAATTCAACACAATCAATCACATTCATATGAGCATTCAGTAGTCAATCAATTAAAAAATTCAAACAAAACAAACAATGAAATGACTCATGTAGGTCTAGTCACAGTATGGTCCAGATTAGCATTAGCTTTCATAATATGAAAACGTCGAAATGCGGACGTTTATCCTGCATATCAAAATTATGCAATAAAAACATTGCACACCCACATTAATAACTTTGCACAATTATAAGCATTTATTTATGTGTAAATGTATATACGACTATGTACAATGCCCAGGTATATAATTAAATTTCATATCTTATCCACATTCTCATTTTATAACTCAATTACTTGTCATTTCATATTTTTGCATTGTTTGCTCTTATAAAAACAAATTCTCATGCACTTTAACTTTAACTTTAACTTGGTACTCATTACTCATTTCCTTTGAATCACAACCAAAATCATACGAAACCCTTCATCTCCATCATACACATTTCTTTGGCACTTTAATACCAACAATTCATTCACTATTGTTATTCTAACATTATCATACAATATCCAAACTCTCATTCTTTCTTATAAATTCTCCAAAATTCTGGACCTTTGGGTCTATTTTCCATGACCCATAAGACAATGTAAATAAGATAATTTGGCAAAAATCTCTTATAATAACACGTTTCCTATTGTCTTAAGTTTCTAATAACACTAAGATCATTTGATTTGGTTCAATATTCCAAAAGTTATACTCCAAATAATTCGGACCATTCCTTAACTGTAACAATATTCTATACCTAACTTCAATTCAGATTCTAGAACTATGGAGACAAATTTTGAATTTTATTTCTTCATAAAAACTGTATATATATGTCTCTATTTTAATACAAAACAATAATCATTCCATTTTGATAACTACATAACAAGTTATGCCTAAAATACCGAAGCATGTTCAGTGAAAATACTCTAGTTATCATTTTCCAAAACTCCTCACCAATTCTGTACAAAATTAATCAATTAATCTCTCCTGAATGATTTCAGACGGTTATAATTTTTGGTGAAGATGAATATAAATGTGTTACGAGTCTAATGGTTCAAGTCCTATGTCATTTGGAGGTCGGAAGAAGAAGTTATAGTCAAAAGAGTTAAGGATGTTTACATCAGTCCACTTTCACTGTACCTTCATTATGCACAATCGTGCAATTCCAATTACTTCTCCATTGTCACCCTCGTGCTTGTACTCGATGGTGAGATCCCTTGTGACCCTTAAGAGTCACGATCATCCTTGTGCATGATTGTGCACTCCCATCTTTTCAAACTTCATTCTGGCCCTTCTGGAAACAGACCTTTAGGTCAATGGTTTATGACAATTTTGACAAGGCAAATGAAGGATTTAGGCAAAAAACTCTTCTATAAAGTTGTTACTTTATGTCTTATTTTCAAATGAAACCAATTTCATCCAATTTACTTTCATATGCTGCAAGTTATGCTAAAAATACTACAGACTGTTCCAAACCATGACAGAATTCACAAACTTAAATTCGAGCTAATTTTTGAAACTCTTAGAGAAAGAATTCAATTTCTATTCCTTCATAAAAAAATATATCCATACGTATGTAGTTTAATATGAACCTAAAATCATCCCATTTGGATGTCTATAGGACAAGATATGACAAAAATACAGATGCATGTTCAGTGGAAACACTGCATCTGTACATGTCCAGCACACTTCAACAATGTTCATCTTTAACTCTAATTCATCTCTACATCAATTTATGAATCATTAATCATCATACACTTAAAAGCAAGACATAAAAGTATACATTTCTTTACCCACATTCCAACATACATAAATCACCATTTTATGTCCGTTTAACCTCTAACTATCATCAAACATACTTCCTTTAGCAAATCAAGAAAAGTTTATGCTTATACTTACTTAGTTTAGCTTCAGTTCTTCAAAAGCAACACTTAGCCCTAACTCCTAAGGATCACACGATCATCATCTTGAAGGAGGTATGGTTAGGTTTTTCTTGTGGCAAATTGAAGAAACAATAAGATGGAAGTAGCAACTGAAAGATGGAAGCAAGATGTAACTTGATGGAGGTTTGGGTGAGTCAAGAATCATGAACAAGAAGAAGAAGCCATGAAAATATGAGGAAAGCAAGAGTAAAAATGAAAGACAAAACATTTATTTTGTCTTTAAAGTGAAGAGTGTCGTGAGAGAGAGAAGTGGTGAGTGGCAAGTGTGGTGACATATGTCATTTGCCACTTGTCATCTTTTTATGATTCCAATTGGTCCCCTATGATATTTAGCCCATTTAACTACAATTTCTACTTCAGTTGTATCCCAATCTTTAGTGACACTTGTCATTAAATCTTAATGTCACTTAGAAAAATTTCCACTACCATTGTAGTTTTATTTGTAGTACTATTCCTCAATTGTTCTATGACTTGACATTTTTTCTAGTCCAAAAATATCCTGAATTCTCAAAAAATTCACAAACTTCACCGAAATGTCTAAATCAATAAAATACACTCTCCAAATCAATTTTTAGCATATAAAAACCACAATTCTCAATATAACACATTTATAATTCAATTATATCCAGAAAATGTCAAATGAGTGTATGTACAATCATTTTATTGTGTAGAAATTCAAATTCATGTGCGTGTATGCTACATTATGCATTTTTCTTAATCTCTCTTTGATCTCACATGTACCAAATTTCCACTAAAATAAGTTTTTTGAGTGTCTTAGCTTCTATTAGGTTTCAGCCTAAAAATCTAGAGCAAAACGAGGAAGTGTTTGAGCAAGTTGACAAAATTGCAGCTAAAAAAGCATGCACCTGAAGTGAGACTGCTATAGGAGCCTTAAGTTTGCGGTTTACTTGTTATGGAAAGTAGGGAAGGTCATGAACAACTTGCTTATGATAACTCTTACAAAGATTAAGCAATAGTGAGGGAGAATGATAGCGGTGAGCGATAGCAATAAAGAGGGATAGAGCAAGACACAATGATAAAGAGGGATAGTGGCGAGAGCACTAGGCTCCAAATCTAACGACAGCAAGACTGAGGGGGAGTAAAGAAGGTTCCTCTTTTTCTTGCGAGGGCGACCTAGCTCTAACTTCAGACCCAACGATGGTGACCTAACTCCAGTTCCATATCTGACCCAGTTCACATCCGAGCTTACCCATGCAAGTTTTAACAAACTTGATAGGACCCAGATCTACTTGTTAAGACCCACGAGAGCTCTATAACATTGTCAATACAGGTTTAACGTCCTTTTTTGAAAGACGATTTTCCCACTCTCTCCAGAGAATTGCTCCTTGGCTCACCAAATGGCAAAAACCTTGAAAAATCAGGTACTATCGGGACAAACTCAAGTGAGGGTGCTTGACAAAACAAGTTGCACACTCAACATCACATGGGTACTCTCGAATATTATCAAAATGTTTTAAACATGGAGTATTAACACCTTCGATTGAGCTTTCAAAGGTTGGAGCACAAGCATGGTCATCGATTTTAATTAGGATTTTCTGGTCCAACGACTAGCCTTTCTTACGGTGAATGCTTGGGCTATGGTTAAATAGGGCAAGAAAGAATGGCAAAAAGTGATGCTGCGTGAAGATGGTACGTTATTATTCAAATTTTCCGATGGGTCTTAATTGAATGAGATTGTGGAACAAGGTTCATGGCATTTCAACAACCAACCATTGTTTCTCCAGAAGTGGCAGCAGGGAATGGAGATAGATTAGGGGGTAGTTTGATGTTCTCCCTATGTGGGTTCAGTTTCCCAACTTCCTATTGGAGTTTTAGACGGTGGAGGGTTTAAGCTAATTGGCTAGTTCATTGGGGAAGCCGGTGTGTATAGATATACAAACTACCTCTATGGAAAGAATTTGTTATGTGAAACTCTGTATTGAAATACCAAAGAATGCTCTACTACTAGACTGCCTTCCTGTTTTTTGGTGAGGAGATAATGGACAGTTGGAGAGACCTGAAACACAAATCAAATATTCATGGAACCCTAGCAATTCTGCTAGGAAATGGGTTCTTATGGGTAGGATCTTTCAATCAGATTGGCACAATGATCTTCTTAATCCTACTAAATTCGGTCCTCCAAAGGCACATGTGAGTGTTGCAGAACCTATCTCAAATGGGGATGAAGTTATACACATTGATGGTGAAGGCAGCCCATAAGTTCCTGTTGAAAAAATGCCACATGTTGTAGATAATGGTAAGCAATTAGTTGTTTTGAGGAACGAAAATGTCGTTGCAAATACTTCCCAATTCTAGGGAATTATCAAATGGATTGCGCTCAAATGAAGACTCCTTTAGAACATATTAAGACAACTAAAAATGTTGCTGCTAAAGCATCTTTCGATTAGTTTGCAAATGCAAAACAACCAGCTATGAATAACTCTCTTATAGACAATGTGGAGAGTCTGGACAGTGAAGTTGATCACTTTTGCTCACAATATCTAGAGCATTGTCAGATGGATTGAACTAATATGTTAACTCCATTAGTAATCGTTGAGCAAAATGAGAATTCTAAGGGTAGGCTAGAGTATAAAGAACAGACAGCAACGATAAACTTCAGGAATAACTGTGTGGCTAATTAAGAGACTAGGGATATCATCTCTCATAATGTAGAATAAAAAAAACTTCCCATCGAGAAAGCAGTCTTGATTTGGAAGTAGAGGACAGTGATTCTTTATCAAATGCTGCCCAAGTCCCAAACATTGTGTGTAACATCTCGTTCCCAGATTGAGAGTTAGAACCCTAAAATATGGTATATGAAAGATCAACGAGAGATTTAGAAAAATGCATCTCATGCTCATGCATATTGTTAACATACACGGACGTAAATTTAAATTTTTGCACACACAAAAATGACTGTATATGTATTCATTGACAATTTCTGGGTATAATTGAATTGCGATGTGATATTATTGAGAAAGGTGGTTTTATATGTTGAAAACTGATTTGGAGAAACTGTATTTAGTGATTTAAAATTTGGGTGAATTTTAGGAGAATTTTCTAAAATTATGGGTATTTGGACTAGGAAAAATACCATGTGGCGAGTTAATTGATGGATGGTAGTAGAAATAAGAGTCAAATAATATTGAAGAATTTTGGAGATGACTTTAGAATTTTTGAGAAAATGATATTAAAAATTTAGGAACAATTGGAGAAGATTGAACTAGTTAAAGCTTTAGAAATTGGACAAGTGTCCAAGTCTTAAGCCACAGTTCTTTTAATTTGAACGACCAAGACATTATTCTTGTCTTAAAATATCTTCTCCATGACTTTCTTCATCTTCTGGAAGTTTCATTACTTTCAGAAATCTCTCATCCTCACAACATAAGTCTTACTCACTTTCCACTTTCTGTCTCATTTTGTTTTTTTCTTCACTGTCACTGAAATATCTAACCCTACCACCTTGGGCTGTGGATGATCATGTGATATTGGAAAGCTTAGGTCCAAGTGATTTTGAAGGGTTGGATTTTAAACAAGTACCGTGTGGGTTTACATGCACGTTAGTTAACAGTAAGTGTTTATACAACGAGGATGAATATTTTGCTCAAACGTGAGAATGGATTTTGGGTATGTTGTATGTGTTATTCTACATATTTAATGATTATTATGTTATAGGATAGTATAGAAATGACTTTTGGGCTGAAAGATTAGTGAAACCATGCATGAATTAGTGCAAAAAATTCTGGAGAAAAGTTGATGTATTCTTTGTTTTTGTTGATGTCTTCATTGATATACGTAAATATTTTGGACGTTTTAAGAAATGAACTCTAAGGAGTTTAGAGATAAGAAATAGGTGTAAGATGATGTCTGGATATGAGTAATGAATG
>JANSVA010017417.1:0-15245 GCA_025504915.1 Erythroxylum reticulatum | reverse complement strand
TCTCTCTCCGTGGTTTTTACCCTATTGGGGTTTTCCACGTAAAATTTTTGTGTTCTTTCCGTGCTTTCTTTCCAACAGCATTTTTGTACACGTATGAATAATTGCATAATTTGATCTATTGATTTTACATGAAAAGACAATCAGCTGACTGATAAATACATACCAGCTGTGTTTTTTTTATACTTGGGTGAATAATTACGTGATCTATTCATCTATAATTGCAGCTGCGTTTTGTGTTTTGATGATCAATTACACCTTCAGTTGATGATTTGTGTGATTGCAAAGTGTACGATCTTGCGAATTATTTCTGAATAAATTAAAAAATTATATTTAAAAACTATAGCAGTTCATGATTTATTAATAAATATACTTTGATTTTCTGTCAACTAATAAGGTAGGATTATTAACATAGTTAAAGCTAAACTATTTGAAGTTCAGAAAGAGCAAGGTACTCTTATTTATTATGATTTTGGCAGTAGGTATTGCGTGAGATTATGATTATAGTAGACGTGGGTTTGAGGTACTTGTGAGATCAATTATAATTGGTGGGGTTGTTGTGCGTGTGGGGTTGCGGTGATTGATTACAAGGTTTTGATTGTAAAAAACATGTCATCCATCTATTGTTTTGAGCAACTGCATTTTTGGTGTGCTTTGGTGATTAATTACATGTTCTTATGGTTTTTATGGCTGTTGTCTCGGTAATTAATTATATGTTCTTATGATGGTTTTTATGGCTGTTGTCTACGGTTTTCTTTGATGATTAAGAAAAAGGTTAACAATAAATTTTTGTTGGACAATTTTTCATGATTTTGGTTTACCAAGGCCAGTAAATTTTTGTTGGACAATTTTTATAGTAGAACGTTTTTTGACTCAAGTGCTTCTTTCTTTATGTTATTATTGATTTAATTACTTAAGGTACTATTTTCTTCTTTATTATCATTTATTATTACAAAAATTCTCTGTTGAGGATAGTACGAGATGGTTGTACTATTGGAAGTGAAATATTTTTATAAGATGTAAATAGGAGTAGGTAACATTAAAGGATGAGTGATGTCAATTTAGTAAAGTTTTGAATAAAACTATTGTATCTGAGTAAAAGTTGATTAATATGGGTGATGATCCTGTAGACGTAGGCCGTACGTATTGAACTACATTAACAAATTTTGTGTGTCAATTTATTTGCTGCATATTTAATTTTTCTACTTGTGATTATAATATGAAAATTTTACCATTGTTAATTCAGTTGTTTTCTAATAAGCAATTGATAGATTTAGTTTGAAGCGAAATGCAGTTTGCGTAATTTCTTTGAAAAATAAAACTTTCATCCTTACCTTGTTTCACCTTAAGTATAAAAAAATAACGTAGTAAACTTAACATTAACATCTCAAATTTTCTTATCAAGCTAGGATCGAATTCAGCAACCAAAGATTTAGAAAACCCTATATATATATGTATTATGTCATCAACATAAAAAAACACCACCAGAAATTCATATTTACATTAATCGCTTCTCCACGTAAAGAGTTAGCTCAACTTTTTTTCTTTCAAACTCGTTTTCCTAAAGAAAAATTAATCTTGTTGTACTATGTCATAGAACTTACTTTAGGCTATATAAAGCCTTCTTCAACATGCTCACTTTGCTCTCTTCACCACTCACAATAAAGCCTTCATGTTGCGTAACATAAACATCTCCCATTTTATCATTTAAAAAGGGAATTTAACATTAAATTGGTACACAGACCATTGAATTTGAGCAAGCAAAGCTAAGAAAATTCTTACTATTTCAAAGTGGGCAATTAGAAAAACGTCTCTTTAAAATCGATACCTTATTGTTAAGCAATATCCTTTTGCCATTAAGTGAGCTTTCTTCTTTTGTATACTACCCTTAATATGTCACTTTGTTTAGAACACTCATTTAAGTCTAATAGCATTCTTCCTTTCAAGTAAGTTTACTAAATTTATTATCTCTTTTTTTGTGAACAACTGACATTTCTTTTTCTGTTGCATTTTGCCATTCTCGACTTTTTGAGCCTTCATCATAGTAGGTGGAATACAAAACATATGGAGCAAAACTATAAGGTTTATATGTCTTCTAAAGGCCTAAAATTTCTTGGAGATTCTCATTAAAAGAACTTAACGAAAGAATACTTTTGGAGTAGGTAAGTTATTGCCTGGTAAAGAGGTCAAAAAGTTAAGTTGATTGTGAATTTTCAGTTGCATTAGTTTGAAGAACCTTATCAATTAGCAGAAAGTTGGCTGCAGTATATTTACAAGTGCTTTAAGTCCAATGTTTATCTTATTAAACATCACATCTCTACTTATAAGCACTTTGTCACTCACAGGATTATAAAATCCATATGCGTTAGATTGAACATGGTAACTAACAAAAATGCATTTTTTAATGATATTTTATCAAGTTTGTGGTGAGATGATGATTTTTCTAAAGCGTAAATTATATAGCCAAAGACTCTTAAATGGCTTACCTATAGCTTTCAACCTTTCAAGCTTCATATGATGTTTGATTAAGAACTACATTTTAGGGTGAATATTCAGCAAACATACTACCTTGGCTACACCTTCTTCCCATAAATTATTAGGAAGATTGCTTGCTTTTGCTCTTTACTATTTCAATCACTATTCAATTATTTCTCTTAACCACCTCATTTTGTTTTGGTATGTAAAGTGCAGTCAACTCCCTGAAGATTCCATTTTCTCATAAAAATAAATTTATTATAAGTAAATTGACTACCATTATTTAAACAATGAACTTTTATAAAGCATCCACTCTACTTTTCCACAAATATCTTGAATTTCTTAAAATTATCAAAATTTTTCTTACTCATACTTTGAGAAACTCAACTCATTCAGATTATAATTATTAGTAAATAACAAAAACATTGGCTGCAACCATATCATTTAAGACTTACTGATCCACACAATTCAACATGTACTAATTGAAGACAACCAGTGGCTCTTCAAATGAACTTTTACTTTGTTTCTTATAGACACACCCACTACAACAAAGTTGACCTTTGGCTACGAAAAAAATTGTAGCTAAAGGTACTAAAATTGTCACTAATAGGGATTAGTGATTTAGTTTTGGGGCCCAAAATGTCACAAAATCTTCGTAGTTGAAAACCATAGGCAACGTTTTGTGCTAATTGTTGTTAAAAGTTTTTGTTAATATTTACTTTCGTTGTGAAAAACTTTAGCGATGATTGAAGAAATCGTTGCCTATAAGTTTGGCTATGCTCTTTTTCTTGGCTAAAAACTATTTTTGGCTAAGTTTCGAATGTTTTTAGCCATGTTTCTAGAAATGTTGGAAAAAATTTTTATTTACGTTTTCTAAAACGTAGCCAAATGTTTTTAGCTATGTTTTGTAAAATTTAGATAAAATTTTTAGCGAAAGGTTATACCATGTTGGAATAAATTATTTCTTACATTTTTTATCCATATTATTGTATATAATGTTTTGATATATTTTATTGTTAATTTATTATAAAATTACACAAAAAATTGATAATTTGAAGCATTGTATATAAAAAATAAAATTTCATCACATTTCTTCGTATACAAGATTTTAATTACAACTTCGACAATTCTTATACATAAAATAATAAATACATATACTAGTTTACAAATTATAATACAAATCACTCAGCCATTGCATCCTTTTCAATCTGTAATTAGAGAAAAAAGTATTAATTTTAAATTATAATACAAACATTAATTAAAAGAAAAAAGTATAAGAGATGTAATTAATACCATTCACTTTCATCTTCATTGCTTTGATAATCCGTTCCAATTATTTTTTGAGGTATTTATCATGCTTCAGCAACTTTTTCGAGTATGTTGTAATTAAGCTTTAACTCTTCATGATGTTGAAAGTATGTGGATCTTGATGAGGTTGAAACGTTTGGCTTAGGGCCAAAGCTAATACCACTGATATTATCGGAACATGTACCAAACATGATATTGAAAATGTCTTTTACATCGACCTCATTGCCCTCATACATCAATTTATGTATCAACTCTTGCGTCTTATTCTAAAATTAAGAAAACAAAAGCAATATTCAATGCAAATATTATTAGTTAGTACTATATAAATAAATAAACTTAAAATTTAAAGAAATTTTTATCCTTACATTGTTATTTTTTACTTCTTCTGACATCCACTCTTGACCTTCCTTAGAGTGAGTGATTTTGTATAATGTGATTTTATCACTCTTGTCCACGTGGTTCCTTCTCTCACTATTTTATGAAAGAAAAATACAAGGTTTAATAAATAATATAATGTTTATTGATATAATTATAACTTGTAAACAAAGATCTTACATATTCATTTCGGACAACTACAAATGATTTGGACCCTTGATTGTGAGGTGTTTTATTTTTCCTTTATTTTCATTTGCCTTCTCACATTTTTCATAAATAAAGAAAAAAAGATCAAGTAGTCATTAAATCAGCTAACAAGATTAATGGAAGCAAATGTGAAGGGATAGAAAATAAACCTAAATTGTGGGAGAGGTCTAATAAGCACATAAATTATTCTAATTTTCTTGAGACATTAATTTTAGAACATGTCTCCTTGCCTCCACATCAGAAAAAAAATATTTATAAAGCTGATGTAACCTATAAGGACCATCCTTAGTCCTTTTTTTCACCAATAGTCACGTAATTTGAAACATCAGGGTTCTCGATATCAACAACATTCAATTTCATCTGTGAATAATAAGTAAAAGTATAATTAATCTTAAAATAAGTGAAACAATATTAAATAAATTGAAAATTTACCATAACTTTATCCAAAGCATTTTCAAGAAAGTTGTCTTCCATCAGGTCCTTAACATGCTTCAAACAATGTAATTCTATTCTTGCAATAATCCCCGAGTCACTTGACAATTTTGTAGATTGGATCTTATTTACAGGACAACCTTGCGAAGTATTAATGTAATTGACAACTTGCTATTTATTGCAATATTCATTCGTTACAATTCACAACCACTAGTTATACCTCTACATCTTTTTTTACTATTGACATTGAAACTTAACAACAAATCAATAATGAGATTCTTATTACATGTTTACGATGATTGGATGTATTGTAATGTTAATAAAATTTATGTTTGTTTTTCTTCTCTTCTTTTATTATATTTGCATTTGGTGAACGTACTTCACAAAATATCACATGTTAAACTTAAAGCAAAAAACTCAACAGATCAAACATGTTGTACTTAAGGACCTATTCCTTTTATGTGTAAAATTCTATCACTATAACTTTGAAACTTATGGGAGACTTTTGGATGATAAGGTGAAAGTTTCCCTTCATGTTCAAAAGCTTTATAATGAAACATTAAGAATATTCTCCCTATCATAAAGGAAAGAAACTAAGGATAACAAAAAGGTCAAGCACTAAAAAGCAAATTATGAATCCAAACAAAGAAGTCAATAAAAAATAACTAGAAAAAAAACTAGTTTGAAATGAGGGATACATAACCAATAATGATTCCTAACAAGTAAACCCCTCACTTTTTATTTTTTTTTCTTGCAAATCTTATGTTTGCATTTGTTGCATAAGAAGTGAGGATAGTAACCAAATATTCATAAAAAGCATCATTTCGAATTCAAATTTATGAGAAATAAATTTGGCAATTATATGCCACTCAAAAAGTATACTTGAATGAGTTTAACGCTGTCAAATATTAAGAAAGCCTAGGTGCCTTTAAATCTTAACCAAAAAATGTTTCTAACATAGATGACTGTTCTGAAGTCATGAGCAAGCACGATACCCTTAAAATTCCAAAAAGAATTGGCAAATAAGCAAGCTTAATGCTCCCTAGCTCAAAATAAGCTACAAAAAAATCAAGCCCTATGTACCCCTTTACCAAAGACAAAAGTTATGCAAAATGATCTCAAACTGTAATCCTAATTTGATATAAATGTAGGTTAGTAACAAATACATTCACTCATTCTATCAAGTTACCATATTCTTCAAATCTTAAATACTAAAGTATATATGTTAATAGAAATTTTATGTCATATAAAAAGGTAAGAGTCCTAGGAACTCATTAGTTACAAAGAGAATGTTGTGCCCTTTCCTTGCATTCTCTAAGCTTAACATAATAAGGGGAAGTTTAATTAGCCTATCTTTATTTTTAATACTACATCTTTTGATTTTTTAACATGAACCTTCTAGGTTTTAATTTCTTTAATCATCAGAAGACATTGAACTCCATATTTCTTAATTTCTTTACTCAAACATGCATTCCTTTCATCCATAACCCCATAAATTTGTCATAAACAATTCCAAAAAAGTAGGACTTCTCTAACAGAACTTTCATCGAACACTAGATAGGCTATCCTCAAACAAGCATGCTAGTCCATCTAAAAAAATTCAACCCATTTTAGTCCAAAAGACAAACGCAATTCACCATCTTCCAAACGTCATAATGAAGCAAAACATAAACAAAAACATAGAGAATGAAAGATTATCACAAAACCTATAGAATGAAAGCTACAAACATAAGAAGAGCACAAAAACTCAAAGAATGAAAGTAGAATAGAAAAATAGTAGGTAAGGTAGACGACTTACCTGGATGGACGAACAACCAGAGACAACAATGACAAACGATGAAGATAGATAGTATATGAAGCTAATCAAAATAGAGAAAAATGTCACCAAATGATGAAGACGAAGACAACTTTGTTTTATGTTTAAAATAACACGAAAAATAAATGACGTCATTTTCGTGTTATTTTAAAGAAATATTGCCAAATTTTGGTGACGATTATAGGAAAACGTCGTCAAATGTAGACCATTGGTGACAATTTTATACAAACGTTGCCAAAAGGTTGACCATTAGCGATGATTTTAGGAAAACGTCGCTAAATATAGATCATTTGCGACGAATTTATAAAAACATCACCAAAGGGTTACAATTGGCGATAATTTTTTATACATATATTTTTATATTTAACTAATTTTACGTAATATAGAAATTCTATAAAATAATATAGAATTTATATATAATAAAAAGAGTTTTTTGACATCACATAAACTTGCAAAATCAAATATTTTAAAGTAGAAAAATAAAAGTATAAATCTATGTAATATTAATTAATTTTGTGTTTATATTTTTATCAATTTTTGAAATGACATTGTTGTACTTCTAGCAAGAAATATATTGAAGAGTTGGCCTAACCAAATTTATTTTTAGACTTAGAATTATTTTAAATAATATTAAATTTGATTTTTATAAATATGATATTAATATTTAATATTGATTTCTATTTTTTACTATATTGCATTTATTTTTAATTATATTGTAATTGATATAATTATATATGGTAATTAATATAATGATTATGAATGTATAGAAAATAATTGTAATTAATATAATGGTTTTTGAATGTATAGATTATAAATAAAATTTCTCATATCTTAGTTATCATAATTCTCTATTTATTATATATAAATTATATACTATTATATAGAAATGTTATATTATATATAATTTCTATAATATATAGAGTGTAATACACTAAAAAAGGGTTTGACAATGATTTTTATATTCGTTGCCAAAGGTGAAGTTAAAACTATGTCGTTTTATGATATTGAAAATCTAATTACCCAAAGATAGGACATAAATTGTTTGGATAGAGCCTGTAAACAATTAGAGGCCCAAAATAGGGCCTACTTTTGCAAAAAAATGACATTCTAGACAATTCCATTAGGATTTACATCAACGATCCAGATGAACTTGAAGGTTCAAGAGCATTTACTTGGAAATACATTTAATATCACCCCAAAAACCTACTCTTGCCTCTCTTCACCTTTAGCAGGTAGCAACAACACCAGTATCAACCTAGGCCTTATCCAAACACCCACCCTTCACTCTATGTCTTCTTCTTCTTCTTCTTCTTCCTTTTCTGGGTAATTGTTTAACTCTGTTCACTTCCCTAGTTTTTGCTTCTCCTTCATCTTATAAGGATTGAATTAACTGTTAAAGATTTTTCCTTTAACATTACCACTGTTGGCGATGATGGTGTAGATTCATATTCTTTTTTAGAGGCTCATAAAGTTTATATATTTTTCTATTTCTTAGTCATATCACTTTTATCATATGAAATTGTCTCAATTCATAGATCACAAAATTAACATTTCTAGAATGTTATAACACATTTGTGGGGGAGTGGGATATTTGTGTTATGAATGATTATCCAAGATCTCCAAAGTCATTTCCTCAACATTTCTTTTTATTTACAATGTTTCTATTGTTTGTTATAAAATCAAGTTTAAGATGTTCTCTCTTACTGATGCTTCTGGTCAGAAATAATATATTATATTTATACCCATGTTCAAAATTAACACATGGATTGATTACAGCTACAAAGATAAGTAGTGAACTTTACCTTGATTGATAAGCATCTTTATATTAGATTTGATGATAGAAGACCTAAAACAGTAATATGGTACATGTTGTATGATTTGGTAGTGTGTTTGTATAGGTTGTGATTTATGTTTGGAATAGACAATGTATAAAAGTACAGATATTGTGTATACTACAAAATTTCTTTTCTTTTGTGAATAGGCTATAAACTCAAATTCAACCAATTATAGAGACTTATTGATATCCATTAATAATCTTAGAAGCAAGTCAGATGTGAAATGAACATTAAAACAAGGAGGTCTTCTATTCTTAAAGATGTCAAATCACTTATTAATCTGTGGCATATGCTCTTGGTTATCTTTAAGGGTGAGAGACAAATGTAGAATGTGCTTATGCAGGAGATTTTTGGCTAGTTAAAAAATTAAGTTTCGGTGATCTTTTCTTTTTCTGTGAATATCTTGTTAATTGTATATATAACCTCATATGTTTTTTTTTGTTTCTTTATTTAGTTATACACTTTGCTTCTATAGTGATTATATCTACAACTTTTTTTGTTTATGTTGAATTTTCAAAAATAAAATTGATAACATAAATTCTCGATGGTTCGTACAGGATTAGGCAAATCATTTGTTTTGAAAAAGTCTTCGATCGTAAAAACTATGTCTATTGGTTGTGATGATGATGGAGTCATTCAATTGGGTATGCATATGTTCGAATTTGGGTTCCTTATATTATTTGATTTAGCTTTTTAAGCTTTTAGGATTTATTTTTTTCTAAGGATTGTGAAGAAATTAACATGATTATCTTATAATATTTATTCCTTAGGTAAAACACATGGTTCGTGGGGTTCATCTAATTCACTATTGCATATTGTATTTGGGAAAATGTTCAATATATCTTCTAGTAGTTTTGTTAAAGCGAAGAAGTTGTTAGAAGAGGTTGTCAATAAACTAACTACTGGGGGAAAATCTTTGTTTGTTTTAGTTGATGCCTTCAAATGTGCAAGGAGCCTTCTTGGGAATCTAGAGATAGGAAACTCCTTTACTTTACCTACTGAGTCTCATGTAACTTGGAATTCAAACAAATAATTATTTCTTTTTCTTTTCAAAGGAATAGCTGTGAAATTTTATTTATTATTTTGTATATAAAAATTGTTAAACTTCTAATTAAAATATTGTATTACTTACCATATATCATTATTTATTGTTTTTCTTGTAAGAATCATATATCGTTATATTACAAACTTCATGTTAAAACTATCTGAAAATTTTGTGAAACAATTTAAAATTGTAAAATTATATTATTTAAAAGAGAAAAATAAAATGTATAAATCTATATAATATTAACTAATTTTGAGTTTATAATTTCATAATTTAAAAGAGAAAATAAAAAGTATAAATCCATGTAATATTAATTTTCAAATTTAATATCAATATGATGTGCAGTGATAAAATGATCAAGTCAAAGTTAGTGAATTTATAATTATAAATAAAATAGTTATTATGTTACTTAAGCATTTGGTGACAACTTTAAGGTCGCGAAAACAATGATATTACTAAACCGTCACCAAAGGATAAGCCTTTTTCGATGATTTCGATAAAACAACGCCAAAGACTTACCATTTGGCTATAATGTTTTTGAATTGTCGCCAAAGAATTTTCAGCAGACTCTTTGACCTCAGTATCAATTCAAATAAGAGTATTGTATATTTCTCTTCATATACTTACAATTCTAGAATTCTTGAATCTATCTTTTGGCTGAGGGTGCATGATTTTCCTTTCACTTATTTGGGGTTTTCGATCTCAGCTAATAGTCTGAAGTATCAAGATTGCTTGAAGTTAATTGAGAAATACAAAAAAGTTATAAAACTTTTGGCAATATGGAGCTCTTTACCATGTTGGGAGAGTGCATTTGATCATTATAGTGCTTAATAATCTACACAAACATTGGAGTTCCCATCTTCTCGTGCTTAAAAGAATCACTAAAGAGGTGGAGAAATGTATTAAAGATTTTCTTTGTTGTAGAAAGTGTGAAATTTCAAAGGGTACAATGATTAAATGGGAACAGCTTTTGTGGTCAAAAAAGGAATGGAGTCTTAGTCTAACCTCTATTTCAACTTTTTAGACAATGTAAATTGCAAAGAGGATCTAGTGACTATTTAAGGACAAAGAATCCTTTTGGAGTAAATAAAGCAATGAGGTTTATCTTAAAGAGAGTTGTCTATAGCAGATCATGGAGAGGAAAGTGCATTTCTGGTTCTTCATTTAGATTTTAAGGAAAAGAACATCAGGTTTACCCCTTCATTAATATCCATGTGGGACATGGAAATGATGCTTGTTTCTAATATGATAATTGGACCTCCTCTAGCCCTCTTTACCTTAGAAATAATATTTCTACCTTATCCACAAGAATTCCATCACATGCTCGAGTTTATAGCATCACTGAAAACAACTCCTAACATTTTTAAGGTAGAGGGTTTAAAAGGCTCTAGATCTATCTACCAAACTATCAACCTGATTCTTTTAGCACAGACAAGCATATTTGAAATTTAACTTCCAATGGGGTTCTTAAATTCCTTTGCATTAAAGCTTTTAAACCTCCCACCCTAGCTATATCATGGTTTAATGTAGTATGGAAAGCATCCTTGAAGCCCAAATCCTCATTCATAACTTGGCTGGCAATATTAAAGAAGAAAGTATAGCCCATTTATACATCAAATGTGAATTCATAACCTCCTTTTAGGCAATCATTCAACGCAATCTAAACCAATATTGCTTTAAATCTGATTATATTAAGATTCTTAAATAGACTGAAGAGAAATATCTTTCAATGGGAAATGACATAATATACATAAGTCTTAGCTTAATTATGCAGTTCATGTTATCTAGAGGGAAAGAAATCAAAGAATTCATCGGTAAAAGAGAAATGACAAGTAAACTCTTATTCATAATTTGCATTGCTGGATTAAGGAGACTTTGATAGCTCATCATGTAATAGTCGATTTCCAAACCTACTAAGGGATTAAAATGTTAGTCACATTAATTGCATCATATTAGAATGAATTTGGCACATTTGGGATATGATTTCATTCATATGCATAACATGAGCATAGACACACATGAATGTTGATTTAGAAAAAAAGTGTAACTCAATTGACATGTTCCTAGGTATGAAAGTTTCTAAATATTTGTGACATGATTGTACATTTCTAATGTCTTGTGTTTTGATTTACCAATAAAAAGAATTGATGGAATTCAATTAGTAATTTGGAGTTATTTGTTACAATTTGAAGATTGATTAATTTATACGTACATTTAGACTAGGCAAAATTTAAAGTTACAAGATAAGTTGACATGTGAAAATTTAGGATAACTAAGCCTATAAAATAAGTAACATATGGAAGTAGATTTGAGTGACAAATGGCTTAGGGAATTAAGTGATAAGTGGCTTAGGGATTTGAGTGATGAATGGCCTAGGAACTAAGTGACAAATAGCAACTTAAAGGGTGGACTTATGTCTTGCTTATTTTTTTGACAAGTGTCCTAACACTAACCTTGCACCTACACCATGTGACTAACACATTCAGCTCCTTTGTAATGTTTCAGTTGTACTCTTTCCTTCTCCTTCCTCTCACTGTCGAAATCCACAACTCACCCATATCTTGAGTTTTTTCCCTAATTATGTCTATTACCACCTCAAAACCTTTATCAATTTCTTTATAAAGATAGTTACATTCTGTTGTATTCTTCTTGTCTCTATTGAAACTCATCTTTCTCCCTCATTGATCTGTAGATGATCTAGCATACATGTGAGGCAAAGCAGGTTCGATACATTGAGGTGAAATTTGAGCTGTACAAGTAAGTGAAATACTGATCTTTATGGCATGTGTTAACAGAATTTTATGATGAATGAATTGGGATAGATTGAATGTAGTGTTGATGATGAAGTTGTGTTGGAAAATGATGGATGAATTGGTTACTTTTCTATTTTGTTTTTGGATGCATGAAAATAGTAGTTTATAGGTTGTTATATGGATGATTTAAGATGGGATTTAAGGTATAATTAATGATGAATTCATGCTAGAGATAGGTGTTATTGAACTGTTCTCAAATTTGGAAATATTTAGGACTACATCTATGACAGTATAAAGTGAATGGTAATGAAATAAATGAGTAGGTTTTGTGAGATTTAATGTAATCAATATGGAAGCTAGGCTAGAATGAAATGAAGTAGCTTTATAGGACATGGCTTATGGAAAAATTCAAGTGTTAGTGATGTTTCTAAGCATATAAATTTCGTGGAGAATTGAGGGAAGAAAGACAGTGTAAGATCATGACACTCATCCCACAATCGTGAGGCTTGATTACTTACCTTCTGTCACGATCGTGGCAAGGTTTCCCATAATTGTGGGCCTAGTTCTAGAATGTTAATTTCTACTTTGTGTACATCTTGAACTAGCCGGGGAAAAATTACTCTATATTGGTGTATTTGGACTTAATTAAGACTTGGAATGAACCTAGATTGTTACTTGATTAATTAGTTAAGAACTTAACAAGTTTAGGTTGTTAATTGAAGTCATAACTTAAAGAATGGATTGTTTGATATCTATGTATCCAAATCTGGACATTATGAGTTTTCAATAGAATAAAGGTGTTCTTATGAATGCAAACATGATTTTAAGGATATGAATAATGTGTTTTAGGCATGAATGAATGAGCATAGAAGAATATGAGGTAATAGTGAATGAGAATTGGTAATCGTATGAATATATATATTGCTTGAAAAGTTTGATGATTGTATGATTGATGAAGTTGGAATAAATTAAGCTTACTTAAGGTATAAACATGATTACAAACTAGTTGTATACAAGCTATAATGTTTGAATGGTCAAGATTTTTGTATAAGGATACATACCTAGAAGGTCAATTGAGCAGGTATTGAAACATAGCACATATATATGTGCATGATTGTATATTCATATAATTAAATAAATTAGTAATTAGGAACTATATATGTATTGCATGATGATAAACATACAAGGCAATTGTCAACATCTAAACATTGCCGAAACGTCAAGTCAATAGCTTTTCTTGAGCATACTGTGAGTTAACTTAGATATGTAAACTCAATTATATGTTCTTCTATATGAATTGAATGTTTAATTTGAAATGTGTGTACAATTGAATGATAAATGTCAGACTTGGATCTAAGAAGCTTGTCATATGGCTTGAGTATACTAAAATGAAAGTATGACATATGAATGATGCATCTCATTACATTAAAATGCATGATCAAATAAAGGAATTATGATCAGAGTGACTGACTTAAGAAAAGAGCTTAGGATTATGAAACATTATGCCCCTGGTCCTTATGTTGTGGTACTTTAATATGTTGTAATTGTATTGTAATATTGCTTTAAGTTTCCAAAATAAAAGATATTTTATTCTTGTTGAAAAACTTGAGGTTGTAGTTCCATAGGATGTATGTTCTGCTACAGTTACTTTAAACTAAAACTTATGGTTACTTATTATTAATAACTGCAAATTTTCCAAATTTTAATCACAAAAAGAAAAACTTAATATGCAACAAATAAATCAACATATGAAATTTGTTAACACAATTCAACACACATTGCCTACATCTATGAGGTCCTTATCCAGATTAATAAACTTTCACCCAAGTACAATAGTCTTACACAAGGCTTTTACGGAGTCAACACCACTGACTCCTTGATGCTATTCACTCGTACTGACACCCTTGAAAGTATTTCACAACTAATAGCATGATCACCTTATGCTAACCTCAACAGAGGATTTTTCTCAAAGTGTCATAGGTTAGAGCTCCCTTTAGGACTTTTTCTTTCTTTCTTTATATAGTATTTTCCGTTTTAGGTAAATCCTAGGTTTTTCCTGAGTCCAAAAAGTCCTAAATGTCCCTTGATAAGTCATGTTCGGGAGGTTGTTTGTGCTATCTATCGCACAGGCTATGATCGTGAGAGAATTAGAAGGAAACCTAGACCAAGGCCTAAGCCCACGATCGTGGCATTGCTCTCTGTCACTATCTATGCTTCTGTCATGACCACGATTATAAGCTTAGGCCTTACCCTGGGTTTCCTTTGAATTCTCTCTGTTCTTCGATATTTGATTTGAAATATTAACAAATAAATCAAGGCACCTCAAATTCTAACCCATAAAACACTCAAAACACAAATTTATAACTAAATAACAAAATCCTAACCTAAACATGAACTAATTATTCAATTTAACAAATAAACACATACTAAACTACCCATTAAAACATTATGCAATCTACCACTATCACTAACCTCAAAAGAGAATTTTTAAACAACTAATAATAACAAAGATAAATAATATCTCAAGTGATTAAATCAAGAATTATAAGAAACAAAAGAACACTTGAGCCATAGAGCACTCTTCTATATGTGTAGCCACATTAGACCATAATCTTGGGGATTCATCCAACAAAAATCTGTTGTGAATTTTTTTGGTTGATCACAGAGAACTCTATATACAACAATAACAAAGAATCAATCAATCGAGCATACAATTGTTTACGAAAACACAAAGAAATATAACTACAAAAAATTGATCGAATCTCTGATAAATCTCCTGCATGATTATCTCCAATAGAACATTTTTTCTGTAATAAATCCTATCTTCGTTAGGATTCCATCTCAATGTTTATCTTCAATAAATCCTATCTTCTTTAGGATTCTATATCCAATAGTCCAATATAGTAGAATTTTATACCAAGTTAACTTCTTACCACAAAAGATATACCAAATATATTAAAATACAAATAATGCCCAAAAATAAAATATCTAAGCAATCTCCT
>JANSVA010017341.1:0-15249 GCA_025504915.1 Erythroxylum reticulatum | reverse complement strand
ATGATTGAATGAGAAATAGGAAATTATGTGAATATATAAATGCTAGAAAAAGGATTAATGAACTTACGAATGATGAATTAAGAGTAATCAAGTTTACTTAAGGTATAAACCTAATTGCAAATAAGTTGTGTACAAGCTATGATAAATGAATGATCCAGATTTGTGAATAACAATACATACCCGGGATAGTCAATTGAGCATGCATTAAAACATAGTCTATATACATGTGAATGGTTGAGTAATCATATGACTGATAACTTAATGAATTGTGAACTGTGTGTGTGTATTGCAAGAAGATAGATATATAAGTGATCGCCAACATCCAGATATTGTCGGTTCACCAAGGCAATAGACTATCTGGA
Source organism: Erythroxylum reticulatum (assembly GCA_025504915.1). Classification (NCBI taxonomy): domain Eukaryota; kingdom Viridiplantae; phylum Streptophyta; class Magnoliopsida; order Malpighiales; family Erythroxylaceae; genus Erythroxylum; species Erythroxylum reticulatum. The sequence continues at coordinate 14,887 of JANSVA010017341.1, read as the reverse complement.
GCATACTATGAGTTAATTTAGATGTTTCCCCACTATGATTGAATTGTTTATGATTAATGTCAATTGCTGAGTTGTTACTGATATAATTATGATAATTGTAGACATTGATGGTCAGAGGAACTTGATATTTAGGATTGTACTAGAAGTGCTTTTTAATGGTATATGCAATATGGAATGTGTTCTCAATTAAATGCTGAATGCTGGACTTAGATATGATGAATATGATAAATGACTGTGCACACTGAATGAAAGTTATTGATATCATATTATGCGAAATGATGCATTTTATCAGATGAATATACATGATTAGATAAAGGAATTATGACCAGAGTGAACAACATGAAAAGAGCTTAAAGCTCAGAAATATGCACAAAAAGCCACATGCTCAACGATTAATGGGCTTGGTATCTATAATAGGTACGAGACATTATCTAAAATGAGCTTGGTATCTACAAGAGATATGGGATAGTTAAATAGGCGCTTGGTCACCAAAAAAATGAAAGTGGAGTCTTATGTGTATTTGCATAAATATTTTTACATATATCATATGAAGGATTGCAAAGAATGACTAAATTAAGTTGATATAATGATATGCAATGTTTGCGTACATGTTGATGATATGAATGATTGAAATAAATTATTGTATTACTCTGAAATAGATTACTTGAAATGTTTGTGGTTTATGATGTACTTGTTGAAATATGATGTATAATGTGATTAAGTAATCAATACTGAATGTTGTGATATATGGGATTTGATTATGAATGATGTGGTATACAAAGTTGTATAATATGAAATACTTGTGAATTTGGTTAAATACTTGTGATATTTGTGTTATATTTTAAGTAAGCAAATCGATGATGGTTCACTCACTGAGTTCGCAAAACTCATCAAAATTGCAATGTTGATTTTCAGGTACTGAGGTGACCTAGCTTCTTTAACTAACCAAAACTCATCAAAATTGCAATATTGATTTTCAAGTACTGAGGTGACCTAGCTTCTTCAACTAGTCTAGTTGAAGTAGCTTCTGCATTTAGATATGGGTCAGTTTCGGGATCAATTATACATGAAAATGTCTTAGTTATGTTGTATTAATAATTGTATCTCTCAACTATTGTATATTTTACATGTGAATTTTAGAAATATAATGGCATTCATGATTGAATATTTTTGAAAATAAAAATGGAACAAAATGATTGTGACCGAATATGATTGTGAATGAAATGAATCAAAATGAAGATTTGAAATGCTTTTGATATGTGAAATCTTAAAATGTGGAAATGCGATCATCTAAACGTGCCATTTTCATAGAGTATGTTCCTGAATATCCTTCGATATGTCGAGCATATGCTTTATAGGAGTGATATGTTACACATCACATCCTTAAATAATTAACTTTGAATCTTTCAAAGACTTAGTGTTGCATATCTAATATGAAATCTTGATAATTGAATAAATTGGAACTACTGAAGGAAAGTTATTATACTAGGCATAGCTATGGAAAAAAACAAACATTACATCATACAATATCTTATATTGTATTTTCCTCCTTAAATAGATCCATACTCTTATAGAATTTGTTATGAAGTTATTCACTAGAGAATCTTATTATCAATAGATAACCGAAAATTTAAAACTCACCACATTAATCTCATCAAAATGCTTCAGCATACTTAATGGTTGATTTCTATTTAAATTTAATTAATTTTGAACTTTTCAAAAAAATTAGATAAGTATTTCATTTAATATATGTGATGTAGTCATTAGTAATCTAATGAAATACAAGTACCATCCTTTTATTAATTGTTAATCCATCCAATACATCACATACATAAATTTAACAATTTAATACCATTATCATCCTTTCAATAAATGTTGATTTGATTATTCCTCAACTTAACAAGTTTCATAAGTTCCATATGATTCATAATCAAAACAATTCATAAACCTTTGTATGTAACTTTATGATTCTCATCAACATTTATTTATTAATACCATTTTTTCTTTTAAAAAGATTTCATGATTCTTATTATGTTGCTTTAACTAACATGACATAAAAGGATAGTCTTTGTTATCTTCACTTATGTTAAGCAAAAATCTCCTTTGATACAACATATATCAACTCTTTGTGTAAACTTAGATCAAATATTTTTCCTAAAAAATCTACTTCTTATCATGTTTTGAACATTCTAGCAATGTTAAATATGAATTCAGTATTAAGTACTTATAAACTTGAATTAGAAACATATACCATCGTTATCATATTAAGTATAAGCAAGAAAGTTCATGCAATTATTTTTCTATTAATGACAACAATTTATCATACTGTATCAATTACTGTTAATTGTATTCCATATTATGCTTTTAGTATGCTAAATTAAATAAAACAAATTTATCAAGGTACTATACCTTTTAGCTCTACTCTATACAAGTATTACATTATGTTATCATAGTGTTGACATATATCTTACATGTTGTCATTGAAGTTTACGAGATGTTAGTCAACTCAAAATGTCATCACATTTTTATCTATATGATATTGACATATCTTTAAAACTTTGTCACCAAATCCTAAACAAGGATTAATAGGAAAATTGCACAATCAACATAAAAGTTTTCTATATGACTTTAATTCCAATTGAAAATTGTTTCTAATTATTTTGACTCATTTAACAAATTTTAATTGAAATCAATTTTCAATAAATTATGCTTCTTACGTAATATAATTTAATATAACCCATTTTTCAAAATTTAACAAAACATTATAATCTAATTAGAAAACTTTTTCAAATTTAATTAGAAATTACTTTTCCTTAATTATAAAACTACTTTCAGATATTAAAAGGAAACTACTTTCAAAATTAAATTAAAAAATTTTAAATTAAATTGAGAAATTCCTATATTAATTATTTAGTATTAATTTTTAATTAATTAGAAAATATTTTTAATAAATTAGAAAAAATTTCAAAAAAGTTTTAAAATTTCATTTTTCTTAATTAATAAATAAAATTTTTTCAAAATTTAACGTAAAAATAATTTTCTAATAAATAAAGAAAGTTATTATTCATAAATAAAGAGACAATTTCTAAATAAATTGAATAATAATTCTTTAAACAAATGAAGCCATAAATTTAAATTATCTCAATCAGTTTCAAATAATTAAACTTAATTAAGCAAAATCTTTCTTAATAACTTAAGAAAAAACTTTACTTAATTTTAATGAGTCTAATTAATTACTTTTATTCTAACTAAAAATAATTAATTTTAACTTTAGAAACAACTTCTTAAAATTTAATTAGGAATCAATTTAATTATTACTCTGAATCATATTAAGAAAATAATAAATATATTTTAAGAATTTGTTTTGGATTTTAAAACTCCTTTTACATTATGTTTGATTATGAGGTATTCTCAAGCAGGATTCTGCTGAAGTTTAAAATAAAAACCTTATTTACTATAAGTTTACATATTGTATATTATAGTATAAAAAGTATTGTTCTATGAGGATTGCAATAGTCACCCAACAATTCTTGTAAACTTTGTTTAAGGAAAATACTAGTTGTAGGTTGCATGATGTTTTAATAGGTATTTTAGTATGCTTTTAGTTATTAATCAATTTATTTATACACGTTTAGGTTTATAATTGTGTTAGTTGGTTAGATATGTGTGTTTTAAGTGTTAGCTTTAATTTTGCGTGTTTGAGGTGCTTTGATGTGCTTGTCACTGTTTGAGATAAGATATTAAATAACGAAGAAGATTTGGAAGAAGTCTGACGATTGTGACAGAGACTCTTTCAGCAGGGCACGATCGTGGCCTCCTGCGTAAGGACAGGTGCGGACAGACCTCTCAAACTTAATTTTTTATTGGTTATTTCAGACTTTTGGGCCCGGGTAAAATATAGTTTTTACCCCAATTAGCAAAAGACTACATAAGACAAGAGAAATTACCTAAAAAGGAAGCCTCTATTTTGCTAGTTTGGGAAAAAGCTAAGGAAAAGGAAGAAGGAAGAAAGAGGAGAAGAGAGAGAAGGTGGAGCTTCAACTGCTACTTCAACCTCCAATCCACTAAGTTATCTTTTCTTATTTTTATCTTTTATTTGATTCATTTGATGTATGAGATGGAATTAATGATGATGAATCTTGGTTCAAGGATGTTTTAACTTTTAAGGATTTATACTTGATTCAACATTAATGTAGTTGCTTTTGTTGTTAATGATGTTGGGTTTTGTGATTATTTGTCATAATTGTATGCTTTGGCAATAAATGGAGAGAGTGAACCGAATGCAAAATGATTAGGTTAGTTAATAAGAGTTAAACAATCTAATAGACTACCCAAATAATCAAATTGGTAATTATATAGAGAGAGATCTCGTGTGAGGACCCAATTGTTTATTAAAATGCTTAAGAACTAATTAAGTTGTGAGTTATTTTGTCAATCGAAAGATTACTTGTTCGGTAATTCAACTTAATTAGGGCTTATGATTTAGGGCTTAATGATTGCAACTTGAGAGAGACTAATCCACCCTTCGAACGTATGTGACCTGCATGAACACAAAAGTGACCAAGTTAGCATTGATGTTAAGATAAATCCCATTTCTCATAATTTGATAATTTTCCTTGTTTGAATTTCAATTGTCAATTAGGGTTGCTCAAATTTTATTTCTTGCATTAATTTGGAATTCTCATTTCAATTAGTCCATATTCAATTGTTTACTTTTCTGTTTAGCTTTTATTTTCATTTTAATTACAGTTTTATGCCTTAGACAAATTAGGATTCGATTAGTTCACTAATTCTTTGTGGGATTGACACCTTACATACTATGCTATGACCCATGCGCTTGTGGAATATTGATGGTTGTATAAGATTAAAACTTGCTCAATAGAAAAAGAATAAGAAAAATCACTAAAAGTTAAACTAAGAACAAACAATTGATAATTAGACAATGAAATAAGCAAAAATGAATTGGTTGATTAATTAATGATGAAAACTAGGAATTACTTATATTTTTATATGTTTTCACTTTACCTTCTTGATTTAATACTACTTGACCTTACATATCTAGCTATTATGATTACCTTCTCTTGAGATCTTACCAAATAATCCTAATTGTGATCTTTCAATCTATGAAAACTATTCCTAATAATGTAAATAGATAGAGCCCAACAAGCATATCTTGAGTTGGTATGAAAATGGGATCGCCAATAGCTGGATCAAACCCACATCGTTAGCCCTTGGATAGGCGGTGGAAATTGTCAAGTTGGAGTACGATAGGGATAAAGGGAATTTTCGGTGGAGCGGTGAAATACGTGTAACCCTATGGGTACCTAATAAACAATTAAGATCTCTCTTTACTTGCCTATTAATTTGATGTTATAGGTCTATTGAGGCACTAGCTCTCGTTATGCAACACAACACAAATATTCCAATATTGTCTCTCGATTCAAATTGAATATAAAGAAATAAACATCACAAGCATATTTCATTAAATCAAGAATGTAAAGTTTAACAAATAAATTAAAAGTAATTCCTAAAAAGAATTTAGCAATCCATAAATGTAGCTATATATGCCAATTAAGTCATCATTAACATACAATAACAAAAAAGAATTAAAGAAAATAGTAGAGAATTGAATATATATGTCTTCTCTTCTTTACTTGCGCAAGAATTCTACATCTTTTGATTTTATGTTTTCCAGTCATTTTTTAAATAATTTTTTCTTCTTTTTTATTCTCCTGAAGCTTATAAGTTTCTTTATAAGGTTTCTCCATATGTTTTTGTTCCAAAAATAGTCTCGAATTGTTAAAAGTATAAAAAAACATGTGATATGGAAAAGATGAAATTTGCTTTTTGCATAATCATGCACTACCTTGCGCAGCTTTATGTCACTATCGTGCATGCTAGAGAGCTCACCAACGTGTTGCTACTTCATCACGATAGTGCTAGATGTTGTTCTCTAACTTCTTTTTTCATCTTTTCGTTAATTTTTCATGTCTCCACTTATCATCAAACACATCAGACAACCCTTAAAACATATAATTAAGATCAAATGCTTTCCATAAAAATAATCATTCAAATAAAACACACAAAACACTAAGAAGAACATAAATATATGTCCTAAATACATAATTATCATCTAAGAAAACACAAAAAATAAAAACTTTAACACCTAAAAAGCCATTATAATTTATACCTATCAACTTCCTCACACTTAAATCTTTGCTTATCCCTAAGCAAAACTAAAACCATAAAACACATAAACACATCATCATAAAACAATGCAATAGTGGCACATTGACATCAAATCTCATGGAATTAACTTAGCTACAAACATCAATCACTCAAAAATTTCCAACACACTAACTTATTTTATTCATTTTAAGTTCTTTAATTAAATACATATATTGAGACCATATTTATATATCTATGGCACTCAAATATTTACACCATATTCATATTAACCAAAATATTGACACCATATTCATATATCTATAGCTCTTGTAAAAATGTACTTATTCTTATTTACCAAATTAAAGAGGTAGGTCATTAGTAAATACTCGTTCATGGAATTTTTTTAAAATTTAATTAGAAGATCAACAGGTTCATTTTTATTGACAACACCATATTTTTATATTTTATTTAAAGATTAGCTATTTTTGACGCGAAGGCAAACACCTTATATGAATTTCCCCTGATTACTTAAGTAGGTTATGTTTTATCAAGCTTAGTTGGAGTATCATTCTAGTCTTTTAATATAAAGGAAAACATTTTGTCATGAATTCCCTTAGTTAACTATATCACAGCTCATAACTGGCTACTGACTATATTCTTAACTAATTTATTTTTCAAAAAGGGCTAGAAAATGGGACATTTATTTAACACAATTTTTTTATTTATTCACTAATCTATATGATTTTTTTCCTAGTTAGTCACCCCCATGAAAGGCTACTAATGATCCCTACCAATTTAAATGAATTTAATTATAAGTGCATGCAAACGAGTGCCATAAAGTGAAAGAACAAGTACAATATTATAATCAACATACATAATCACTTCAAGGACACTTAAAACACAAACTTCATAAGCTAATGTTTCCTTACAAACTAAACAATCATGTTCATAAATAAGCTAATTCCTTTCAATTTCATGTGATCGAAACATTCACACAATGCAAACATCATGCTAATATAATCAAAAACTAATACAATGAAAATAAACTAAAATAATGCAAATACAAAGTCATACACAAATGATATGCAATTGCATATATGTCCCCACATTTGAACAACACATTTTCCTCAGTGTGGAAATGATACACAGCTACAAACAACATATGTAAAACATATAACTCAAAAATAAAGGGAATAAAAACAAGGGTAAGAATACTTATGGAGATTATGGTGGTGATGGCATTGGAGAAGCTAAATGGACACACTTCATGTCATGACCATGCATCATTTTATCTCATTGGAAAATAATAAAAGAAAGAAAATATGCATACAAAATCATAAAAACTACGTAAAATATAAGATCTTAATTTTAAGGTCAATAACTTGACCATTTCAGCTTAAATTTTCAACCAACTCCTCTTTTGAATGTTAATGTCCTATGCATCATCACATTAGGACTTATGCTTCTTATGTACAAAATTTTCCATTCCATGACTCTCATTCTCTTTCTAATTGTCGCCATCACTCTCTTTTCTTGTTCCTCATCAGTTTTCAACTCTAGAATGGGTGGTTTCTCAATCGAGGGTATTATGGGTGCTTTCGTCTTTACTAATGATTTTTGTTTTAATTTATCACCCTAAATCCTCCTTTCCTAGTTTTCCTTCATCTTGTACCTCCACAACACTAATTTCTTTTCTATTACACTCCTCTTGCTCCTTTATATATTCATTCACTATATCAATCTTCATGCAGGAGTTGCTTTCCTTCAGATTCTTGAGTACTTTATTCGATTTAACTTGCTCATCACCAATCTCTAAAGTAAGTTTCTCTTTACAAACATCTACCAATGTTTTCCCGTGTTCATAAAAGATTTATCAAGAATTAGCGTACAATTCCTATCCTCTTCAAAGTCTAACATATTAAAGTCCATTAGAATGATAAATTTTTCCATTTTGACTATCACGTCCTCCACATCACCAAATGATTTCCTTATAGATTGATTTGTTAAATAGATGAGCATATAAGTTAGCTTCAAATCTTTTAGCCCCAATTTCCTTAAAATTGACAAAGGAATAAGATTAATACTTACACCTAATTCACATAAATATTTTGCAGAATTTAAATTACGAACAACATAAGTTATGGTAAAACTCCTCGGGTCCTTTAATTTTGAAGGCATATGGATGATAATTATAGAACTATATCTTTTAGTCAAGGAGGCCATTTGATTTTCCTCCCAAATTTTCTTGTTTGATAGTACATCCCTGAGGAACTTCATATACTTGGGCATGTTTTTTTAAGCTTCCACGAAAGACAAGTTGATTTGCAATTTCTTTAACTTCTCTATGAACTTTGCAAATTGCACATCCATTTGATTCTTTTATAACTCTATAGAAATGGAATCTTTGGTGCATATAAAGGGGAGGAACATATGGAGTTTCCTCTTTTTTCCGTTCTTTCTTGTCCTTTTTCTCTTGGTCTTCTTCTTGGTAGGATTCAACTTTCTTCTCGGTTGGTACTTCCAACTCTTTCCTATTTCTAAGTGTGATGGCTTTTAGTTGCTCCTTTGTATTAGACTTCGTGTTGATTTAGAGACTCCTTGTACTTTTTTTAGATAATTAGTTGAATAATTGATCCACTTGAACTTCTAGATTATAGATGGAAGATGCATGATTCTTTTTAATTTGATCAATCTTGGTTTCCATCCTCTTTTGATTCTCATCTTAGCTTATAAATTTGGAATTCAAAATATCTACTAACTTGTCCTTTTTTGGCCTCTAATGAATTGAGCCTATCTTGCTAAAATCTTATTAGAACTTGAGTTCTCATTGGATTGCCTACTACATTGTTATAACAAGAAAATTTTTAATTTTTTTCTACCCAAGATTATAAGTATTAGAATAGGTTCCCAACCATATTGTTCCCTCATATAGTTAAGCTACTCCATGGTGTTATTTTCTATTAGAAAGTAATCACCTAAAACATGACTTTCTTGTCTACATAATTCACATCCATGTTAAATTGTCTTGAGTGGGATAGAAAAAGTGGCTTTCAATTTGTTCAATTTTTTGGCTAAGTTTGCTACTTCACTCTATAACGTTATCACTGAATCCACAACAAGCGCTCCTTTCTGATCTCTAAAGGTTGGTTACTATTTACTCCTTTCTGACATCCATAAACATCTGTTATTTTTGATCTCTTTCAATAAATCATGCATGACATTAACTATTTTCCTCATTAGATAACCATAGCTATTACATCTATGGTGCCTTGCATGGTCAGATTCACACCATTGTAGAACGTATATGAAAGGAACTTTTTAGGTAAGTTATAATATGGATAACTCCGTTGCAACTCTTTTAATCTCTCCCATACTTTATACAATGACTTCCCTTCACTTTGTTCAACATTGCTTATCTCTTCTAAAAACCTAACGGTCTTAATTAAGTGGAAATATTTAGTCAAAAAGGCTAGCACCAGTTACTCCTAAGTTGTGATGTTCTCTAGGCTAAGAGAATTCAACCATGTCTTAGCTCATTCTCTAAATGTGAACAGAAAGATCCTTATCTTGGTTGCATCCTCTAATAACCCATTATTTTGAAACGAGTCACAAATCTCCAAAATTTTGGCTAAATTAGCATTAGGATCCTCATTATCTAATATATAAAATTGACATTAGTTTATAGTATATTCACCAGTGCTAGTTTAATTTCAAAATCGTTGGACTACACTAGTTGTTATTGTTAAAGTAGTGCTATAAAGGCAATCACTTGTAGCAAAAACTTTATTTTAATTAATAAAGTGAAAGGCAATTTTCATTAATTTGATATTCATATTTATGAACTGATGTCGATCTTACATCGATTTATTGAATTCTATGATACATGCATAAATGGCTTTGATACCACTATTAGAGAGGCCCAGGATCATGCATAACATGCATAGAAAGGTAGCGAAAGTGTCAAAATCAAAATTCCAACTCCCAGGATATCCCATGAACCCAAAATCTATTTGCATGTATAAAGATAATGTAAGAACATGAAATTACAACATATATACCTTGTAAATTCTCCTTCTTTCTTAAATCTTCTACTTGTTTGGGTTGCAACAAACACTAAACACCTTCAATAGCCAGTGAAGAACATGCAGAGATGAAGAAATATAGTGTGAAGGAAAGGTTTAAGCGTCAAACAAGATGGGAACACAAGTAGGCTCCTTAATAGGAAGGAAAGAAGAGAATTATATCACATGCAATAAACATCAAGCAACCTTGCTTGACATACAAAGAAATTCTCGCTCTTGCTCCCTCTAAATTTCCAGAACATTTATAGACTCCTTAGCTATTAATCTTTGTGTTTAAATGATGAGAAATCACTTATATATGTTGCTGGAATTAATGGGTCACGATTGTGACTCCACCTTGGACATCCTTCCAACATTTGCTTCATCTATTCCTTTTCAACATTTCTTACTATGATCATATTGTGATATTATCTCGAAATATTTCCTCAATCTCCTAAGCATGTGGTAGGTTCCCAATTTTTAGCCACTTGAATTATCTTTTAATCTGAGCAATTTATGAATGGTTTCATGACTCCAATTTACTGGAAAGTAAGTAGATTGACATACAAACTCTTTGATAGTCAATTATCTGACTTATAAATCTTTCCATAGGTAGTTACCATGCAATTTTTCCTTTCACCCATCTATACCCTACTTGGTTCGAAGTATGGGCTACGTATCAACTCCTACTAGACTAATTACGTCACATCTAGTATAAGTGACATTAGTTCTCATCCTGGGGATCTCATTACTCTTTATGTCATTGAAGACTCTCTTTATGTCACATCTACATTAGCCAGAGATTCCTGAGTAATGACCCCAACAAGAGGCCATGGGTATCATCTCCTTCTATCAAAAGTGGTGAATCCTTTATTGGCTGCCCAATTACCTTCGAATACCAATAGTTATACCTAATCACGACCCTATGAGCAACCTTATTTTAAGGCAACAAAGAATGATGTCAAAGCACAGGATATCCAAGATATCCTTGAGTACCTTAAGTCTAAGGATATTTGCACCATTGCTATGATGAGATTAATCACTAACATTTGATAGATCACCTATATGATAATACCATAGCAATTCATATGATGTACTTACTACTCTTAGTAAGCATCCACATGTTAACTCTAAAAATCTCATGCTTATGTTTTATGAGATCCATTGATGGATCAAATCAAGGAGTATAACATGTGCTAATCTATTCGGATTAACAACGTCTTATCTCATTAATCCTATGACTAGGGATAATTTAGATACTAACAGAATTACATATGATAGGAATCTCATTATCATAATCTCATTATGATTTCCTTCAAGCTATGTTTTGTATCATGAACTTCATTAACCCGATTTGAGATTGACATCAATTTATAAATATGAATATCAAATCAATGAAAATTGCCTTTCACTTTATTAATCAAAATAAAGTTTGTACAAAAATGCTAAAAGTGATTGCCTTTAGAGCACTACTCTAACAATAAAATTAGAAAAACAATTTTCTAGAATTATTACAAAAATTTCAAAATTAGCACATACATTATGTTTTCCAAAAATTCCCAGAACGTTATATATGCATCAGACTACAATCAAAATTGTAATAAAATAGCAAATGACATTTTAATTGCAATTTCCTTTAACAAAAATGTTTATAAGGAGTTATATTATGTTATGTCTCATTAATCATATGAATAGGGATAATTTAGATACTAACATAATTGCACATGATAGGAATCTCATTATCATGATCTCATCATGATTTCCTTCATGCTATGTTTTGTATCATGGAATTCATTAACTTCATTTAAGATCGACATCAATTTATAAATATGAATATCAAATTAATGAAAATTTCCTTTCACTTTATTAATCAAAATAAACTTTGAACAAAGTGCTAAAAGTGATTGTCTTTAAAGCACTACTGTAATAATGAGATTTGAAAAACAATTTTCTAAAATTATTACAAAATTTTCAAAAGTTATTCCCTATTGGTTAACATTTAACCCTGACCTTATGAAATCCATAAGTGTTATTTATTGTTCTTGATTCCTTTTCTCTATCATTGTACCCTCTATTACTTCTTGACATCTTGCTTTTTGAATCTTCCTATCTTGCTTAGGGATATGAAAAACTTATGTGTCTATGAGTTTGCTTGAACTCCTTGTAGATCTTGTGCTCACGCATTCACAATCATACAAGAAAATTATTTAAATCCTTAAATCAATGTAACTTCAATTGCATTAGATGCTACAAAATAATCCCCAATAACAGTGCCAAAAATTTGTTAAAGATTTAAATAAAAAACTTTCTTTTCTCTAAGTATACAAATTGTACCTTATAGCATAAAAATCATCCCATGAGAATTAGGGTAGTCACCCAATAATTCTTGTAAACTTTACTTATTGTAAACAATAAGATAAATCACTAAAATTTAAAATAAAAAGAAAAAATAGATAATTAAACAATGAAATACGTAGTAGTGAAATTGTTGGTTGATTAATGATAAAAACTAGGAATTACTTCTATCCTTATTTGTTTTTAGTTCACCTTATTAATTTAATACTACTTGCCCCTAGATATCCAATAATTACGATTACCTCTCTCGAGATCTAATCAAATAATCTCAATTAAAATAGATAGAAATTGAATTATGATCTCTCAATCTATCAAAACCCTTCCTAGCTATGCAACTAGATTTATAGCAATCTTATAGGCAACTAATAAACAATTAAGATCTCTCTTTAATTGCCTATTAATTTGAAGTTTATATGTTTATTAAGGTAATATCTCTCACCGGGCAGCAAATAATCTAGTATAATCTTTAATTCAAATTGAATATAAAGCAATAAACATCACAAACATATTTTTTAAATCATGAATGTAAAGTTTAACAAATAAATTAAGAGTAATTCCCAAACAGAATTTAGCAATCCATATATGTAATTATATATGACAATTGATTCATCTTCAACATTCATTAACAACAAGGATATAAAGAAAAGAGTAGAGAAATGAACCTAGATGTCTTCTCTTCTTTCCTTTAAGTTAGAATTATGTAGCTTTTATTCTTTAGTTTTTTCCCATTTTAATCTCCTCTTTTTATGTTTTCTAGTCATCCTTTTGGTATTTTTCTCTTCCTTTTACACTCTTTAGCCTTCTAGGTTCTTTTTAGGGTTTCTCCACTTGTATAAAAAATTCATGACCTAAAAAGATGGATTTTTCTTTTTATATAATCATGCATCTCATGCATGATCATACACTACCTTGCTCCAACTCTCTATCCTGATCGTGCATGGAATGCATGACTATACCAGAGAGCTCACTAACTTACTACTACTTAATGCACGATCAAATGTTGTTCTCCAACTCCTTCTTCATCTTTTCTTCAAATTTTTTTTTGTCTTCACTCATCATCAAGCACATCAAATAACCTTAAAATATACAATTAAGGTAAAATTCTTACCTTAAATAACAATCGACCAAATAAAGAAAAAAAAAACTAATAAGAACATAAATATAAGTCCTAAACATATGATTATCATCTAAGAAAACACTAAAGTATCATACTCTTAACACTTAAAAAATTACACTATAAATTATACCTATTACATTAAACCTAATCTGAAACCCAAATAAGCTCAAATTTAGGTTTGGAATAAATTATTCTGATATGTAAATACTCTATGTTCAAGGCCTAGGATATACCCTTATCCTTCTTTTCAAACACTAATACTAAAATAACTTTAACACCATATCCAAATAACCCCTTTCTTTAACATGGCAACCCTAATTGGATAAAGATGAAACCCTAGCTTTTGCCATGTTATCAACTAATTGGATATTGCAACTCATTTCCCAGCCTCCATATTCATGGCTAACTCTTACTATGCTACTTCTTTTCCTCACTGTCTAGCCTCTTTCTTAAGTCTCACCCCTATTTGTTTTCTCAAAGTCATATGTCACCTACTCCTGTAAGCATTATGCTACTGCAAGGCATCTCCTTCAACATTGGACTCAAAGTTGCTTACTCCTCCACACTTGTAGTTTTCCTTCTTATCTAGACATCAACAACAAAACAATAGTCATCGCCATTAGTTGGAATAGCAAGAAACATGATTCAACATCAATCTTTGGTAAAAAAAGGAAGTAACCATCACACTACAAGTCGTTGTCAACCACTACTAATAGAAACTACTCCAAGTAGTCATGTCTTCAACTTCTTCACAAACACTAAATATGTTGTGATACAAAAGGAAAGGAGTTGCTCCTCCCCCGAGAAGCACATGTTCCAGATCCACCATTGCAAACTCCCAACAATCAAAACACTAATGCCTAAAAATGACAAATCCATAGAGATTTCAAATATAAAACCTAGACATTCAGTACCATGTTTTCATAATCAACACTACATTATGAGGTTTAATAATTTCCAGATTTTGGGATTCAAATGATTAAGAGTGTCACGAGTTGGTACCACATCGGTGTTGGAGTTATGTAAATATAGTGCCCTAGAAAGCAAGTGTATTTACATGTAACTTTATCTTCTTCAGTTACAATCTTGTAAATGAAAATATTTATTACTAATAAAACAAAAAAGTTTGGTTTTATTTGTGTGAGCATTATATATCTGGTCAAAAGGTACCAAGATTCTTTTGTAA
>JANSVA010017331.1:0-15249 GCA_025504915.1 Erythroxylum reticulatum | reverse complement strand
TCTAATGCAGTCTTTAAAATAAGGCCAATACCTTCTATCATCTTTAATTTTGCTTGGAATTTCTCTAAAAGTTGGATATTTTGTTTTTATGAAATCAATTTACATACGTGAAACAATTTCTAATACTATTTCAAACCATCTAAAAATGTTTTCACCAGAATGTTGAAATCTTTCTTGAACCATTCTATTGCAAAGTCCATGACTTAAAGTGATCAAAAACATAGCTACAGATGTTACTTCTATACCTTTCTTTAATCCATATGACTCATTTAACAATTTACATAATTTGATAAAAATATCCTTCTCCATTCTAAATTATTGATGACATCTATCTCTATGGCCATCAAGCATCTCCATTGCAAACATCCATCCAGTGTAAAGGGATGTTCTACATGGTTTTTTAATATAATATTTAATATAATGGTCTATGGTTAGTACTACTCCAATTTGAACCATATCCAAAATTTCTTCTTCAATCTCTTCATTATGTTCATGATCATTATCAGAAGATGACATCCATATCAAAATATATAAATAATAAATAATAAGCTTATTCTATGACAAGGTAATAATCATAACATTAAAATAATAAAGTACAATTTAATTCATTACAATAAAATTATCCAAACAGAAATCCAATACAACACATTACAAGTAGCGAATTCCAATACAACGCATTACAAGCAGTCCAATATTAGTAACCAAATATATGTCTAATTCATTACAAAAATCACAATCATTTCATTTTCTTAAGTCATTCGATTTGAAGATCAACATCCTTAAACGCAACAAACATCTCTCTATTTTCCTTCTTCAAAAATAATTTGGTAGCTAACATAAATAGCTCACCTCTCCTTTCCATTTCATTCATAATTTGAAAGATGTCTATCACCTAAAAAATGGTACAACTAGGTTCATCTCTTTTAATAGAGGTTACTAAAGTTCTACTCTCTACTACATCACATATACGGTCCAGATGTATACATATCCTTTTTGTTGCCCCTGTTTTAGTATCATGTTTCTTTCCTTTTTCCCCCTTTCCTTTCGTAGAAATTCCTAGAGTTGGAGTTGATGAACTAATCTTATTATTAATATTTTCAATTTCTTGATTGATAGTAAAGTCTTCAAAAATGTTATCATCAAGATTGATATCAACTAGGCTTTCTCTAGACGGTACATAAGCATCATTTAGTACAAATCCTGAAGACGGTGCCCAAGCTTCTTGCGCTGTAGCTACAACATCTTTAAATAAAATATTCAACTGCTCAATATATTTCAAACCTTTAGTTTGGAATTTGGCAGCCTCGCGATTTTCCTATAATAATATTGTTTAAGTTATTAAACTATCAAATAACATTAGAACATTATAAATCTAAAGCTTAAATGCTTACCTTCAATTTCTTTTCCCATTATATGTCACTTGCATCAATAGTTTGAATAGTAGGTTCTCATCCTAGTCCAATTTCCTTATCTACTAAATTTGTCCAAAGCTGCCAATCATTTTTTAGTCCATCCCATTTATTCTTAAATTGTTTGTATTCATAATTCGCCTCAGTTTCATGAGCAAACTTTGAACCTATATTTTTCCATCCAATTTTGTTAAAGTGACCATTTGGTCAATTTCTAGCTAATGTCTCTTCCAAAAAAATTTTGATTAGAATTTCAAGAGTTCTATCATTCCACTCCGCTTTAACCCTTTTTTTCAATTTATTCCCACCTTGAATATTTTGGCTTGGATTTGACATTTTCTATCAACAATAAATGATCGAGAAAATAAAATCCCCACTGCATATAACAATTAATTTAGCAAGTATAAGAATGACATAGACAAGAGCATAATAAGCATTAAATGTTTTGTGAACTCAGTATTAAAAGCATAACAAGAATGACATAGACAAGATATTATGATAGGAAGGAGATAACTAACTTTGACCTAGAAAATAGAGAAACTCACAGCGTTGAAGCTATTGGATTGACTAAGCACAAGCCAGCTACGAGGGTTCTATCACTACCCTTCAATATTTAATAACTCGTAGCTGTAGTATAACTCCCATTTCACAACTTAAAATCTTTCAAGTTTTTGACACTAGGAAAAAAACCTATATGGGAGTTTCTAAGACTTTGGGCACTATAATGCTGTCACATTCTAAATATGTTAGCCGGCTATGAGGGTTTTCTATCACTACCCTTCAATATTCTCATACATGCATGTAGACGAGTTCAAAATTGTGAACTAGCTGAAAACTTAATGATGCAGGTTAGACATTATCTTTTGTCCTTTGTGGTTGTCAAAGTCTATTATCTTATGCATGTTATCCTATGACATAAGAATATACCTCCTTAAAATTGCCATTAATGTATATCTTACATGTTGGTATCCTCATATTCATAGCAATCAAAATTGGTAGTTAGGTCGTAGGTCCAGAGGCCAGAGTAGAAGTCAAATAAATCAACCTTGGAAATAAATCAAACACAAGTTTACGGGAAGTAGAAGTCAAATAACACAACAGTATTTTACAATTAGATCTTATGAAGCACAGTTCTTTACAACCTGCATAATTAGGAAGGAATGTAAATAAACTGAGGCACATGACGTCACCAGTTATAATTGCGCTGAAGATTTTGCGTGGCTGTTCACATTTGGAGTAGGACAGAAAGATGGTTCAAATAACATGATTGAATAAACTTCCAGCATAGACACATGCAAAATTCCAGTAAAAATGTCTCTAACGGGTTCCTTTAACTTATTTGAAATGCTAGGAACATTGTTCACGATTTCCTACCTCTTTTGGTGAATATAAATAGGAAAACACTGATCACTTAAGTAACTATTTAGGACAGGATTTTAGACTGGGTGGCTTGTTCTGATACTTAGGGAAAAAATTCTGACAATGACTTGATCTGAAATATCGATCTATACATTTTATATGTTTTTCCATTTATAGCTCCATCCTTTCAGAGTTTCTTCTTTCATAACTTCATTGTTATATGTGAAAGTAATAAGCTGTCATACCATGGAAAGTAAATGTAAAGGAGAAAGGTGCAAACAAGGTTTAACATGATTCAGCAGCAAGACCAAACTTTCTTCTATACCCCAACACTGGCATACCCTATATAGTATCATAAGTATGCCTATCTTTCTACTTCACTGTCGTAAACAAGCTATTAAGGACCTATAAAAACATAATTCCTTTTGCACCACTATAATGGAGAAATTCTTCCTCCCACCTGATGCCAGCTTGAAATTTAAGCATGAAAACTTATTATAAGCAAGCCAAGGGAAACCCATCCGCCCCCGTAGCCCCCATCATCACCAAGACTAATAATGGTTGTATTTAATTCTCCTCTCACATGAGCAGGGACACCACTCCCTGGTGATGTACATATAGGTAACCCTCAGCTTACAGTAGACAAATTTGAAGATACTGGGATAGTATTTCCAGCACGATTCAACCGACATAGCTTCAACCCATGGGGAAGATGGCGCTAGAATTAGTAAAGACGGGGAATGTATGGATCTTTACAAAGCAAAAACTCCCGAAATTTCTATGGGTGTTGAATCCCCACATAGCCTCAACCTGTAGGAAAGAAGGCGCTGGAGCTAGTAAAGACGGGGAACTTATGGATCTTGATGAAGAAAAACAAAAGCTTCACGAAGAAAAAAGAAAGCTTGGAAAGAAACTGAAGAAGTTGAATGAAGATCTTATTCGAGTGTTTAAGGGAAATAAATCAAGAAAATTAAGTCAAAATAATCGATTACGTAACATCAAAAATCTGAATTCAATAACCACCCATGGAAAACATACATACCCAAATCAATCATACGGTCTACCAAGACATAAAATACCATCACAAGATCGAAGCATAATCAAAGAACTTGTAAATTATAAACACCCAAAAGCAAGAACTCGTAATAACATAAAAGAATAAAGTACAAACGTTAATGAGAAGTGGAACCTGTTTGTTAACGCGAGCGCTATCGCAGAGCAGAGGCAGAGAGAAGAGAGAATGGACCAGACTGTAGAGCAGAGATAGAGAAGAAAGGTCTTTTATAAACGTAGATGAAGCAAATTATCAACGTTAAACTCTACCCAAAAAAGTTAAAATAACGGGCTTATTTAAAAAGCTTCAAGAGTTTTTAAAAAAAGTTGTATTTTAACTTTCAAAATAATTACATTTATTTAAAAGATGCTTTTAAATTTTACAGTCAAATATTTATTTTTCTTAAAAATAACTTTGTGGTAAAAAAAGTACTTTTTTATTTTTTTAAAGTTGAATCAAACAGGCACTAAAAAATGCACTTGATTGACGCAGTGAGTAAACAAGAAGGATTGGATGACAACGTATCAAAACTCAAAAGCATAAAACAGGAAAGCATGGATGACAACATATCAATAATTCAAGATTCAAGAGCCAACGAAGGTTCTGTACTAGAAGAACTCGACGAACAATAGCGTAGTGTTAAGTGATCCATAGACGTTTGTAAAAAGGGTAAAAGACCCCACTCCTTAGCAAATTGATGCTTAAATTCTCCCCAATTAAGGTTGATGTTAGACTCTTAAGTTTAGATTGCGAGATCATGCAAGTGTTGGCAAACCTTGGCCAATGCTTGGCTGGTACTGCTGTCGCCTGCAACTAAATTAATACCAACTTTAGCAATAAAAAATGTAGTTAGTGAAAAGTTGAGATCATTCCCATGAGAAATTTTAACGGTAAAAATTATACGAGTTTAAAACTAAAACAAATGGGGGGTTTTAAGTCACGTAAATTTAAGAAATTAGAAATAATAAAAATTAGAAATTAACGAAAATAATCAAATCTGGAAATTCAGTAAACCAACCTTGGTTTTGGGTCATCGATGTTATCATACTAATATGGATACTCAATATAAAATTTAGTCTATTAACAAACTTTCATTTGATGATGTTTTCTCTTAAGATTAAATGAATAGAAATATGTATTCTAACCATTCTTATTAGTCAACAACTTAGATACGATCTTGAGTTTAATTGATTAATAGCTTTAAGAACTAAGAAACCAATGAACAAGACAACACATGTACGACATGTATTTAATCAAGTTAAGTATCTTCTTAGAATTTCCAAACTTTAACATAAAGATGGTAATTCTAATTACCACTTTAGATTAGCAAAATTGAACGTGATATCCTACTAATTTGGCTATAAATTAAACAAATCAATTCCTAATTGTGCACCCTAGAAATTAACCAATTCAATCATAAAAAGCAATTCAAAAGACACTCAATATTCATCAACGAAACAAACTTTATTTAGAAATCTCACACGTACTAGATGATAACGCGATTTCCTTCAACTAAGAAGAAAGATTTAGCTACTCATAACGAAAGTGAAAACCAATAAAGAAATAGCAAAATACAAAGTCTCTACCTCTAGTCTTTTCCTAGAAAATACGAAAACTCCTAGAAAAATATTGCAGAAAATGTAAACTCCATATAATGCATAAGGTGAACAGTAAAATGTCTTTTTTTTGGCTTTTCAATGTCCCCTCTCTTTCCTCCTGTTGTAATCTTCAACAGATATACTCCCCATATATTTAGGCTGCAGATCCCCATCAATAAGGCAACAACTTGATTCTTAAAGTCATGAAGATCTTAGATGGATTGAATCTGATTTCAAATCAGATTCTGTAGATACGCTTTTTCCTTGCACGTGCCCACGCTTAGTCAGCAACACATATGCCAACTTGTATGTGTTTCCTTATCTATCCATTTCACAACTTTTTACTTCATAATCAGCTCCAAGAATGCTCAAGACTCCTTAATAACAAAAGATGAGTAAGTTCATTAGTTTGAACTCAATTTGCACTCAACAAAAAGGGAATTAGAAATCAAAATAGTGAAAATTAATCATCCTATCAAATTCCCCCACACCTGAACCATTACTTGTCCTCAAGCAATAAATCAAACGCTCCACTCAAATAATTCTGCTTAAGAGTAAATAGTTAATCAAGCACACATAAATCCATCAATGCTCTCAATCCAATTCACTCATTTCAACTCTATCATGATAAAAAACAAGTTACTCGCATGCAAGCACACAGTCAATGAAATAGTAACTCAAGATGCATAATATATAACATTTAAGCCATTTTGCATTTTTTTTATCACATAAACAAGTCAAGGATGCTCAAAACGACATAAATACAGATGAAAAGAAACAATACAAGCAGAGATATGGGCAATACTAGTTTGATAAGTCATCTAACTTTTTGACACGAAGGTGAACATTTTAGGGTGAACACCCCTGGCTACTTCGTTGGATCACCATTTCAAATGACAAAAAACATGTTGGACTTCAAATTTTTTTCAATTATTATTGATTTAATTGTTTTATTATTTTTAGAATTGAGTCATTATTTTGATGGGCATAAATAGAGATTTGAAATTAGATAGGAAGATTTGAATTAAGTTAGAGTTAATATGGTGTTCAAGAAGATTAAATGAGTTAGGAGGTAAATGAAAGAAGAGGCAAAATGGGAAGACCAAAAGAGAGGAGGGGTATTTTTGGAAAGACAAGACCAAAATGTGATCTTATTTAAGAAGAAGAAGAACGTGGTCAGGCATTCTAGAAGAAGCTAGATGTGTGTATGAAAAAAGAGAGAAAGAAGAGAGATTTCAGTAGTTGAGAGAAAAGAAGAAAGATGAGCCAGGGTTTCTTCATTTCTTAGCTTTTGAGAGAGATTTTGAAGTGGTTCAAGAAGAGAAAAAGGTAAAGGAAGAAGAAAAAGCTTCAATTTGAGCTAAAGATCTCTTCATTTGGTGAAGAACCAAGCGGATCAAAGAGGCCTATTTCAGTTAGATCGTCTCACGGAGTACACATTAAAGATACAGCAGGAAAAGAACCTTTGATACCCCAAGTTGTTTGCAAAGAGAAGAGGCATTTTGAGCAATTTAAGCAAGGAAATCAAGGTGGGTTACATGTTTATAATATAGTTATCAGCTACTAATGTTTTGCCAAAATAAGAAAGTAAAATGATTTTAACTACTGCATAAATGTTGCTTTTAATGTTTTGAGTGATATGAGAAATTGCTACACGTTAGTGCATGAATTTTTTATTATAAAATGAAAAATGGTTTTAAAATATTCATGTTATGCCTTGAAACATGCTATGGCATTTTGTATGAACGAAAAAATGTGAAAGCATAAAAGTATGAGCATAAAATAAAATGATTTGAGCATGATTATGCGCTTTTGTTTGGGTGAGAGAGGAATCGTTTCGTAGTCACGTGTACGTTGACATAAAGCCTTCTCCCAGCTGCCCGCTTGTGGCACATGAGATCTGAAAAGTGGACTTGTTTTGTTCACAGAGTAAACTTCACTTTCTCTGTTTTGTTCCACGGAACCCTCGAGCCATTTGTTTGTGCATTGCATCTATAAATGGTCAAGTTTGTTGCATAATTTGAGTGTTCTACATTGTGGTTGAATGCATATGCTATGTGATGTGATGATATTTTTAACTATGAGTTTTAAGCAAGGAATGTGAATTCGATTGAGAATTTGAGAACAAAGTATTTTATGAATTTAAAATGAACATTTCAATGATTTTGCTTAGTTTTTGTTATAAACTTGTTACCCATGAGCTGATTTTGCTTAGTTTTTGTTATAAACTTGTTACCCATGAGCTGCCAAGCTCACCCCCTTTTTCATCCCCTTTTCAGGTGATAGCTAAGAGATCAAGTGATCAAGAACTTAAAGGAATTACTCCAAATTTGCTTATCTTGTATTTTCGAGTTGGTTTTGGGAAAGCACAATGTTATAGTTGCATACTAAGTTTATATGTTTAAGAATCGTTGTAATTTAAGATTTTGAGACGATGATGTAATGTGGCTTAGAATGCCATTAAAGATATGTAAAACTTTATTCTTTTGATGTTAAGGAAACATGAATTTTGTATGGATGATATTGAGATGATTATCAGCTTAAGCAGATGGTTTTTGAACATAAATTGAGGATACTCATATATATGTATGCATAAGCGAGATACTATGGAAAGGAAGATAGGAATTATGATTGATCAAATGTAGTTGAAGGTAATGAGACAAATGAGTTGAGATTTGAGAGTTTAATGAAGTCAATTTTGGTAGATGAATGGTTAAGCTCAGGACATTCCAAGTTTGTGAAATGAAAAATTAATGTTTTGAGTTCAGGGCAAAATTTGGATTAATCTAGGATGAATTTGGCAAGTTTTCTTCTAGAAAGTTGTAAATTATCATTCTATCTTTCCAACGGTATATAGTGTGAAATTTTTGGATATTAGAGTCGAAAGTTATGGTCCTTATAAGAGGGAGATATTCAGGAGTATAGTTTGTATTGTCTGATGACGTCATATCATCTGATGACATCATATCGTCTGGTGAAGACTTATGGTCTGGCGATGATGTGTTATCTTGTGAAGACGTTTCATCTTATGAAAATGTTTCGTTTTATGCAGATGCTTCATCTTGTGAATGCGCTTCGTCTGACGAGTGCGCTTAGGCTAGTGAGGGCGCTTCATCTAATAAGTGCGCTTCATCTGGTGAGTTTGCTTTGTCTAGTGAGGGTACTTTTTCTGGTGCATGCACTTCACCTAGTGAGTGTGCTTCATCTGGTGAGGGTGTTTCGTCTGATGAGTGCGCTTCATCTAGTGCACCGTTCACCTAATCCCATCGTTTGGTTTTATTTTTGACCCTATAGAAGATAGAATTTGCCTTTGAGGTCTTCATAAAAGTTGTAGCTTGAGAAGTGCTCTTCGAAAACATTCAAAGAAAACATTAATCCAAAATATCTAGTGAAACATAGAATTTGCCTTTGAGGTCTTCATAAAAGTTGTAGCTTGAGAAGTGCTCTTCGAAAACATTCAAAGAAAACATTAATCCAAAATATCTAGTGAAAGTTATGCTAATTGTTCCAAGATAGGTACAATGTTATTCAGGACATGAGCATGGATGATTCTTTTGGCTTTAACTTCATAACCCATCCTCCAAATTAAGTGATTCTTGAAGCACTAGATTTCTGATACATTTTACTATCTCTTAATGAAATTTGTAGCTTTTAGGGTAGATTTCAAAGGGATTGATGAAAGGAAAATTAGGGATCGGTTGGAGGGGCATAACTAGGATATGAAAACACTTTGGATTTTTAAGCATGTCTTGAGCTATAGAGCTCCAAATGAGAAGGTTCCTATTTTAAAATACACTAGAGACATAGAGATACAAATGATCTGAAGGAATAGAATTTTAACCCAGTCCCTAAGACTTACAAGTTCTGGATGGAAGTTGAGTATAGAATAGTTGCTTCAATATAAGAATGATTCAGAAAATAGGGCCCGACGCTTACGATATCAAAGAATGAAGATAAACTGAGGATGACTAATGAGGGACTTAGAATGTTGGGCTCCAAAAGCGGGGTCCAACAAAGCACCACTCATAACTTCAACTGTATAGAATGTGAGTTGAAGTCAGCAAAGTGTAGATTACCCAATACATAACAACTCAAAAACAAAAGAACAACGATGCTTCTTATTTAACAATATAAGACAAAGACATTTTTTATCAACAACGCAGAAAACAAAGATATTTATCTCTTCTTCTTTTTAGTTTTTGTCTTTTATCTTTTAGGTCTTTTATTTTTTTGGTTTTTTTCTTTTCCTTTTCGACACTACATTATAAACATCCCATTCCACATTCATATGACAAGCTATACAAAATGCACTTAAATACCAAACATCATATACAAGAGTCACCAAACATATGCAAGGCACACAAAGGAAAGCGAAAAACTTTGAAGTTAGCATCATTTCAAGAGTCAATCAAAGTTCCTCAAATCAAAAGCATCAACATCAATTCCTGTACCAAAATTAAGTATTAACTAAAGACTGAAATCATTTAAGTTATTACATTCTCATCATGACCATCAAATTCATAACAGTCCAAGTGTGAAAAAATTTCACACTTGCCCCACCCCACACTTAGAATGGGCATTGTTCTCAATGTCTAAAAACAATAAAAGCACAAAAGAGGGATGGCAACGGAAGTACTCCACTAGATTGAAGACGCCATATGCAACTTTGAATTGAATGATTGCAACTTTGAAAAGACAGGTAGCAGTGTTGAAGTGAAAGATTGCAGCTTCCTTTTCAAATGCC
Organism: Erythroxylum reticulatum; assembly: GCA_025504915.1. Lineage (NCBI taxonomy): Eukaryota > Viridiplantae > Streptophyta > Magnoliopsida > Malpighiales > Erythroxylaceae > Erythroxylum > Erythroxylum reticulatum. The sequence continues at coordinate 5,085 of JANSVA010017331.1, read as the reverse complement.
TACAAATAAAACAAACCAAAGAAAACAAGTAAAACATTCAAAGTAAACACCCGAAAGATATGCATAAAAGAGAAAAACACACAAAAGAAAGGGATATGGAAGGGGTGCCTCCCACTAAGCGCTTATTTAAGGTCATAAGCTTGACCTTTGGCATATGTACATCGTCCTTTATTGAATGGATGCTTTAGACCAATAGGAAGCATGCTCAAACTTCGTGAGGATCCTGGAGCACCTTCGCTCGAATTAGGCTCTTTATCAGCATGACGCCTCAAGGCTTCTGAGGAGTGGAACTTCATCATTTCATCATCATACTTTAATGTCCACTCATCTTTTCAGGCATCGCCCTTCTCACACCAAGATGGTCTTCGTAAGAGTATCGTCAATGGGTATGGAGACTAGACATCCTGCTTGCCACCTTCAATTTTCAGCTCGCTTGCCCACAACTATTTTAATTCATATATGATTAATGACTTTTCTTCTTCTTGCTTCTTTTCTAGGAAAAGGAAATGAAATTCAGTTAGCGATAACATGAACTACATCGCTTACCTGAGGAGGTTGCACATCCTACATCTTTTCTCGAATTATAACCTCTTCCTCTCCTAACTTTACTTGCTCTTCCTTTATTGTTTTTGGGTTCTCCAAATGATCTCCACTCTCTGAAGAAATGCACAACCCCTCAGCATCACTCTCCTATTAGCTAAGAACATTTGTAGACAATGGGTCTTCCATGCTCCCTACCACATCCGCTAATGAGTCAATTGATCTTCCAAGCTCTTCAAGCTACTCCTCGTTTCCTGTTGGAATTGAAGAGTGCTCGTTGCCAAACTCATTACGATCTCCTTCAAAGACATCTCATCAGCTTATGGTGGCGATGGTCGAGATGGAGGTTCTGGCTAGAAGTAGGATTACTATTGATAATAGCTCGGTGGAGAAGTGAATCTATACTATGTATCCTGCAAAATAGAACATGTATAAAAAGGATAACCAAAAAATGAGCAAACTTCACATACCTTAGTTTATTGGTCATCCCTCGGTACTTGAGCAGCTAAGGGTGTGAAATCCGTCACTTGATGCTCAAACCTGGAAGTAGCACTAGATGGAAACTCATCATCATAATAAGTATAATATAAAAATTAGAATCAAAAGTATACTAATAGTGAACCATGTCGCTAAAGGATAAAAAAATTAGAAAAGCTGTGAAACTAAAACAAACAGAAGATAAGGTGTGAAACTAAAACAAACAGAAGATAAGGTAACCAAGAGCAACGAAACTGAAAACAAAAACAATATTATCACTAAAAAAATTGTCAAGAAATTCCCTAACAATGGTGCCAAAATTTGGTACTACTATTGCCTACAACCAAATTAATGCCAACTCTAGCAATGAAAAATGTAGTTAGTGAAGAGTTCAGATCGTTCCCATGAGGAATTTTAATGGTAAAGATTATATGAGTTCAAAATTAAAACAAGTAGGGGGCTTTAAGTCACACATTTAAGAAATTAGAAATAACAAAAATTGAAAATTAAAAAAAATAATTAAATCTAGAAATTCAGTAAATAAACCTTGGTTTTAGGTTACCGACGTTATCATACTAATATAGATCCTCGATATTTCAGTCCATTAATAAACATTCATTGGATGATGTTTTCTCTTAAGATTAAATGAATAGAAACATGTATTCTAAACATTATTATTAGTCAACAACTTAGATATGATCTTAAGTTTAATTGATTAATAGCTTTAAGAACTAAGAAACCAATGAACAAGACAACACATGTATGATATGCATTTAATCAAGTTAAGTATCTTATTAGAATTTCCAAACTTTAACGTAAAGATGGTAATCCTAATTGCGACTTTGGATTAGCAAAACTGAACGCCATATCCTACTAATGTGGCTATAAATTAAACAAATTAATTCCTAGTTGCACACCCTAGAAATCAACTATCTCAATCATAAAAAGCAATTTGAAAGAGACTCAATACTTATCAATGAAACAAACTTTATTAAGAAGTCTCACATATACTAGATGATAACGCGATTTCCTTCAACCAAGAAGAAAGATTTAGCTACTCATAACGAAGTGAAAACCAACAAAGAAATAGCAAAATGCAAAGTCTTCATCCTTAGACTTTTCCTAAAAAATATGAAAAATCCTAGAAAAATATTGCCGAAAATGTAAACTCCCTATAATGCATAAAGTGAATAGTAAAATGTCGTCTTTTTTGCTTTTCAATGTTCTCTCTCTTTCCTCCTTTTGTAATTTCAGCATATATACTCCCCACATATTCAGGCTGCAGATCCCCATAAACAAGGCCACACCTTGATTCCTAAATTCATGAAGATCTTAGGTGGATAAAATCTTATTTCAAATCAGATTCTGCAGATATTCTTTTTCCTTACACGTGCCCATGCTTAGTCAACAACACATCTGCCAGCTTATATCTATTTCCTTATCTATCCATTTTAAGATTTCTTACTTCATAATCAACTCCAAGAATGCTTAAGACTCCCCAATCACAAAGGATGAATAAGTACATTAGGTTGAACTCAATTTGAACTCAACAAAAAGGGAATTAGAAATCAAAATAGTGAAAATTAATCATTCTATCAGGCGTGCAGGTCAGCATGAGGAAGGCGTGTTAATAACGAAACAAGGAAAAGTCTTGCGAGTTGGTGAGAAAAACATAAGAAACTTGCAAAGTAGGCAAAGGATGCGAGAAGTATCGACAAAGATCTCGAGAGTAGGCGAGATTCAATACACTTGGGCACACATAGGGGTGCATTGGTAGCAATCTTCAACGAGACATGAGATTAGGATGCAGGGCCATATTGAGTTAAGCAAACTAAGTTATACGAGACTTGGGGGTGCGCGAGAATATGCAAAGGCATGCGAGACCATACAAGGATGTGCGAAAGCATGCGAGCGTAATAAGGCACATAAGCACTTGACTTCAGCAAGACAGGTCGAAGGTATGCGAGGTTTTATATCGGCAAGGCAGGTCGAAGGTATGCGAGGTTTTATACTAATTCAGATTGTGACTTGTACTTAGTTATAGAGTGACGAGATTGCACCATAAGAGAGCTTGATTATGGAAGATGGACTTGTTCATGGACGTGCATTGATGGACCTATATGCGGATGAGCCCTAGTGACTTAGAAAATACATCAGTAGCGACGTGGTAACTGTGGATGATGTGACACATGATGATGTGGCAGATAAGATCACAATGGATGAACATCATCTTTAATAGATAAAGATCATGTGGAAGGATCATCTAAAGATAGAGGAGATCTTCGTGGATAAGTGTAACATCCCATTACCTACGAGGAGGTTAAGATAGTAAATATGAAAGAATATTAGGAGATTTGAAATGCATTTCATACTCATACGTAATATGTCATACATATGCATGTGAATAGTAAATTTTTTTGCACATGAAAATAATTGTACATGCATTCATGGATAATTTCGAGTATAATTAAATTGTGATGAGATACTATTGAAAAATTTGAAATTGTTAGATTTAAAATTTAATTGGAGAGTGTAGTTGTTAATTTTTGAATTTTAGTAAATTTTGGGGAATAATGTCCAAAAATATGAGATATAATTGTACTAGTGATACACTTATATTTTCATATATGTTTAGGACTTAATTTAGAGTCATTTACATTCATTTTATGTTCATCTATGGTTGGTTTATCATGTTTCAGCATTATTCGAGGTTCATTGACGTAAAATGCATAAATGAAACAAACAGACTCGAATTGCACTGTTTTTGTGTTTCTGGTAGATTTGACCTCTAGCCTAAATTCACCACTTCACCAATGTACGTAATTCCTCTCCATGCCACACTTATCATTTTCTCTCCAGCGTCTTTAGACGCAAGCTTTGATTTTCCTTTCCAATCTTCCGCATCTTCAACATAGCCTCCATCCAAGATCTAAAGACGCAAGCCTTGATTTTTCTTCTCCAATCTTCAACACTCCCAAAACAGTTCCAACCTCCACTGAAGCAAGATAGCCTCACTCACAAAGCAACATCCACTTTTGAATATAAACTTCCACGCAACATTCACCAATGCAGAAGAAACCATACAAAGGAGTTTGGAGAGCTTTGTTCTTAATTTTTATTTGATTCCGTCATGAGTTTATATAGGGTTTTTGCTTGTGGATTGGTTGGCATAATGATTTGTGGCTGAACCTTTAATTTCTATTAGGGATTTGATATTTTGGTGATGCTTTAATATTGAATTTTGCTGGAATCCATGATTGAAAATTTATATACTTGTTGATTTTTTCTTGGATTTATTTGTTATTCCTTTGGACTATTGGAAAGTTCCTTAGTATAAATTCACCTTTGGAAAAAAGGAGTTTTTGTTAGAAGATTAAAGGAAATTTCGACTAGGATTTTCTTGTGAGTTGGGAGATACAAGAAACTTAGGAGGTGAAAATTGAAGGTTTGGGATTTAAGAAACTCTAGGAAGAACTTAAGTAAGGGATTACTAAGTGACATCTAGAGTGGATAGATTAATTCATCTTTAGAAAAAGGGGATTAATTACTCTTAAAATTCATCTACAAGGGTAGAATATTTTAGTTGTGGATAATAACTAATTTAATATTAAAGTTGACAAAATATCATTCCCTAAGAGAAAGTCATCATTTTCCATTAAATTTAATAATTTTAATTAGTCAATTGTTGCAATATTTTCTTAATTAGTTACTGCACAAAATTTTCATATTCATAGTTATTTTGGTCGCATTGAATTGGGTAGTTGTTTAGAAATTTATTTAAGTTTAAATTTTTTTCTTTACATTAATTTTACTTTTCCAAAATTTCATACAACCAGATTTCAAACATTGTCAGCTTCTATAGGTTTGAACTTTCTCATAATCCCTGTGGACACGACTCGGTTCTTACTGATTTATTACTCACTTCAACAACCGTGCACTTGCGACTCACGAACAAGTTTTCGGAACCGTTGTCGGGGATTAATGCTTGAATTTTTTTATTTCTATAGCTAGTTTGATATTTACTTGTTGGTTTTCTTTTTATCCATAGAGTAACTTATTTGTTTCTTT